>PQWD01005102.1:0-188345 GCA_019425675.1 Leucinodes orbonalis | reverse complement strand
CGTTAAAACGTAATTACTTATGATGATCCATTAAAAGCGTTGGTGGCTTATTGGTGTGGACTGTTGCCTTCCGATTTGAAGGTTGCAGGTTCAAATCCGCCACGTAACAATGTATTTTCGAACTCTCCAAATTATATATATGTTTATCCGAAAGTCTTACGGTGAAGAAAAATGTGAGGAAACCTGCGCACGCTTGCGAAGAAATTCATAGGTGGTGAAGTCGGTTAATCCGTACTTGGCCCGCATGGACGACTAAGGCCTATACACCCTACGGATAGGCTCGTGATGGGGACGTATAATGTTAATGATGATTCAGTAAAAATGTCATCATCATCAAAAAGCCTCACGTCCAACTGCAGGCCTTTCCACATTTTATCTGCGGTATTAAATTACAATTTGTTCCCTCTGCCTTAAGCGTCAATCTAATTCATTAGCGTGAGTAGCAGCTCATAAGTAAATGTTTCATCTTTCCCACCCTTTCAATGTCCTCTGCAGGCTTTTCTTTTATCTTTAAACCGGATTGTCCTCAACCCCGTGTAACCCTTATTTCTATATAACTCTTTTTATGTATTACTTTTAAGAACTCTTTGTAATAGAGTATTAGTTTAAAGACGTTTAAATGTTATATTATTATTTGGACCATGCTGTGTATGCTATTTATGTAATACCATCTTATGCATTTATTTTGTGAATTTCTTTTGGACCCAAAAAGATTGAAATCTGTCTGCGTTTTAAGGTTAAAATAATTAAATATCAAATGTTTAGTTATGTTAAGAGATTTGTAATATTATTTATCATAATTATTGTTCAGTGGAAGTTGTAACACATTTTTTTACCAAAAAGAAAAGATTTTTATAAATGTCAATAATTGTGTGTATAATCCACTTCGGATTGTAATAAAATTTATCTTTAGTGCTAATTCATTTCATAATATTCATTTCATCTAAACGTATTTTATTTATTTCATTATTGTTATTTTTTTTAAAGGTTTGTAGCATTAGATCCTTCTCGTCGAGGTTATGAATCGGGTATATTCTTCAAGCCCGTCGACACAAGCTGCGCGGCGTTCGTGTTAGTGCTCCTCGGCGATCCGGTGGCTATGCCTTTGACAGGCATATGGGCCATGTGACCGTCTGGATAAACCGCAGCGTGTTCACCAACGGGTCGGGCTTGCAACCGGGATGTACTAAAGCGGACGGCTCTTCGCTGATTGACATCGCAACATCTGGAAGTGAGCCTTGCGAATTTTTTTTCACGATTTTATTGGGGCCAGTGTAAGGTCAAATTTTGTCATCATTTCAATTATATTTGACGAACCATTTGGTGTAGCGGTTGGGACGTCGACTGCAACACCAAGGGTTCCGGGTTCGATCCCCGACCAGTACAAACATTTGTGTGCATGAACATGTCTATTTGTAATGGTCTGGGTGTTTTCTATGTATGATATATGTATTTACAAAAAAAAACTATATAAGTATGTTTATACTTCGTTAAGTACCCATTATACGGGCTTCACGCTTAACTTGGGTATAGATGGCGCTGTGTGAATGTCAGTGGATATTTATTTTATATGGTTTATTGCTGGTATTCCTGCGTGATGGGTGAAGACCCACAGCCATTTTATGTGGGAAGGCATAACTGAAAAAGTTATTCTAAGTGATGTGATTTTAAAGTCAGATTCTTTCCCATTTTGCCTTTACCAATTTTTCAGAACAATCCGTTTGAAGAATATTTATTTTTATTTTTACCAGACCGTTGCAATCACGACTTCAGTTGGCGTATCTACAGCGTGGCACTGAATCAGCCCCATATTTTCCTAGCGGGTAAATCCAATAGTGCCCAAGAATTTGCGGCGAAGAACGGGCAATTCGATGACGTTATCCACGTGGGCCCGGAAGCTGATACATCGTAAGTACCACTTAGGCTTCGTGACGGGATAAAATTTCTGTTTGATCGAATGTTCATTATCATCATCATCATTACAACATACATAATTTCCATATAATGAAAATTATGGAATCCCATCAGCTTACCGATCCGGCGGACTATGTCGATAACGTTAGTTCTCTTACGGACTAAATCATTTCTGATCTTATCCCTAAGAAGGACCCCAAGCATAGCTCGCTCTATTGCGCGTCGAGTGTCTTTGAACTTGTGAATCAATCCTGAAGTCAATGTCACTGCATTGCTCAAAGACTTTCGTCTTTAAACATTGCGGACGTTAGGGGATGACTAGCTATCGACATAATATAGACGATCTACAGTGGCGTGCACTCAATATATGCAAATAAGCAGTACATACCCCGTGCGTGCAGACAACCCAGGAAAATCGCCAACATATTAAATGATTTTAGGCATTTTCCTCTACGGATTTGAAACCATAGGCGATCTGCTGTAATCAACAGCACTCAATTTGACCAAAATATATATTATTTCCGGTTTTTGCGATTAGTTTCACTCATTTTGCATACCCTACTCATAATCCCTGTGCACGCCACTGAGACGATATATTATTTGTAATGTATAATTGATACAATTATTTTTTCTAGAAAAACGTGGCGAATCACATGTGTACTGCAAGACTTCCCCATGGGGTTTGAAAGAGAAAGGATTAAATCCACAATATTGCTTCTTTAGTAATTAAATTACTTATATATTAAGATCAAATGTTTTATTTCATTCGATTAATAATGAAGGTACATTGTACATAAAAATTATAATGTTTTTTACTTTATGCTGACCTTTTTGACTGAACTTCTCCTATGTATATAGCTACAAAGTCTTTAACACTTTGAACGTCAGAAATCCAAACATAATAGAAAATTGCCGTCCAAAGGGGTAATTCAAGTGTTTTAGAGAATCTTGCAAAACAGACAGAATCTTAAATTATTCGTGCACATGGCAGGTATAGCTGAAAAGACAGCGGTTTCATTAATTGTACTAATATGAAAGCCTGCCAAGAATATTTACTAACTTAATTTTGTTTATAAATAAAACTTCTTATATTTTGTATTTAATGATAATACCACCTAATGGTACCCGATTGCAATCAAATTCTTTCAAATGTTTTACTTGTGTGTGCAAATAAATATTTTCTATATATCTAAATCTTTGTTTTTATATCCAGCTCCGTATTCTTATCACGTAAGAGTTATTTCAGTAAGAGTTTTATACGGTGAAGGAAAACATCGTGAGAAAACCTGCGCACGTCTGCGAAGAGATTCAAAGGTTGTGGTGTAGTCGTCCAACCCGCACTGGGCCCGCGTGGACAACTAAGGCCTGCCTATTCACCCTATACGGGTAGGCTCGTGCCCCTCGGTGGGGAGTTGATGATGATGAAGAGTTATTTCAATAAACAATATAATAGATAATGTTTAATAAGGGCAGTCAGTTATATATCAATGTAACAAATGCTATAATATTCAACCGCTAATCTGCACACAATGCGTTTTCACTGACAACGCTTCATTGTTGTAAACGGTTATGGTGCACCGCAAATTGAGTTTTTCTAACAAATGACATACCTTTGACTTTTGAATAATATACTGCTAATAATTTGAGGTAAGAACAATAGATGCTAAATGAATATTGTTTATTATATATCATGTTGTCACTTTCGTTCTAACCAGAATGAAGCCAATTAACAGGGTTTACATGATAATAATGATTAAGTTAATGTGAATGTTTACGTGTGGATTATTAAGGTATCTACTTATATATATTTTTTAAAATAAAACCAGTTTTTTTTTTATCCTTTATAGGCAGACATTTGACCGCCATCTCACCTGATGGTAAGTGATGATGTGGCCGAAGATGGATCATGCCTGCCTAGAAACAGCCTATTCACTCTTGCCTTGAAGACGGCCAGGTTGTAATGATCGGGGAACACATAAGGAGGCAAAGAATTCCATTCCTTTGCGGTGCGCATTAGGAACGAGGCACCAAAGCGGGCTGTGCGGATATGTGGAATGTCTACCACGTAAGGATGGAACGCTCGCCTCCGTCTTGTATCCCGATGGTGAAAAGGGGCTGGTGGAATTTACGCGTGTAATTCCTACATTGCAGTAGAGTTGCAGTGCAACTCTACGACGATGCTCGAGGCTTTGCAGCTTAGCGTCAGTCAGAGTAGGTGCGCCAATGAGCCGCTCAATCGAGTCCAAAGCAGCCAGTTGGTATTTGGCTGATCAATCCCATAGGTGAAGCAATATTCCATACAAGACCGGTCTTGTATATTTAATTTCAACCTTTCTATGTACCTTTATCTTCTTATTTATCATAATATATGCTAACTAGAAATATTTACAGGTTTCGTCACGATGTTTTCCTTCGCCGTAAGAGCGTCGGATAACAAACATATAATTTCGAAAATTCGAGCAGACATTGGTACGTTTCGGCATTTGAAGCTGCGCCCTTCAGGTCGGAAGCCAACAGTCCACACCAATAAGCCACCGGCGCTGACTATATGTTGACTATACAAATGTATGTTTTGCAAAAAGTAACTGAAACACATATAACACTAACACAGTATGATACCTAAATTACCAAATCAATTACCTTACTGGCTAAGTCGAAACATAATTTAATAAGACATTTTGCATCCCCAATCTGACGCGAACATTGAAGGTTTTAAAACTGCAATCACGCCCCAAATTATACAGTCAGTACATAATCTTCTTTTAATAACAATCAATTAGATATTGGTAAACACATTACTCCATATTTTACTTTAGCTTCATTTCGATTGGGGTACATAGAAATTTATACTGAACTGGTTGATTAAATGTAGTTATTTAATATCATTCTGTGTCATTTTCGTAGTAAAATCAGCTACTTGTCGGAATCTCAAGCACAGTTAATTTTATATTATTATCATAATTGACACTTGATCAGACTTGCTGTTCCATTTCTGTAAAAAGTTCGCAGACCGTACACTCTCACACAAACATACACATGATCTCATACCAAACTCGATCATACATCGTTTTCAGAAAACATACAACAATAAATTTACATCAACCGATTCATTTTGTTCATCTCGGCAAACATGCAAAAATGGAATTGGCTTAACCATGGCCGATTCCAAATCATAACATTTCCTACATCCTCTTGGCCAGGCTAACCATCAGGTGAGCTTCCTGACAGACCTGAACACTTTGTTTGATATAAAAAAAATATATTTAATTTAATTACATTTTAAACCAGAAGCAGGATGTTCCTATTGAACACGACTTTTTCTTCTCCAACAAAAGCCTACTATTCCTTCGAAGAATTTTTAACCGAGAAGAACCTATAGATGTGTGTTGGTGTTTTGGTTCGATTGGCAATTCAAATTTTTTTTTAAAACTTTGTTAGATTTTGTTTAATTTCATCTTCCTTGTGTTTTTGTTTTATATAGCATCCATATTTAATTGTAAGTTGATATTATTTACAATACCTTGATAAGGTGTGTAAGAGCGTCGGTGGCTCAGTGGTGTGGACTGTCGCCTTCCTACCGGGAGGGCTGAAGTTCAAATCCCGACACGTACCAATGTATTTTCGAATTTTCGAAAAATATATGTACGTTATCCGACGCTCTTACGGTGAAGGAAAACATCGTGAGGAAACCTTCATGCACGCCTGCGAAGAGATTCGAAGGTTGTGTGTGAAGTCGTCCAATCCGCATTGGGCCCGCGTGGACGACTAAGGCCTAATCACCCTATACGGGTAGGCTCGTGTCCCTCGGTGGGGACGTTTAATGAGATGATGATAAGGTGTATTTGTAGTATTGTTTAACATCTCTATGTCCACATTTATATGTACTGTATGCTGCAAATATTGGTGATTAAATGATTATGATCATGTTTGCTCCGTATGCTGAATATAGACCTCTTTTAATATCGTTTTGAAACACAATAAAAGCCTGCGACCCTTAAAGGTCACCTGTGCGTCCCTTAGATTGCCGTCCCTCACAACTCTAGCTGGCATGAAATCACAATCGATGCATCATTTTTCTCCAACAACTTTCGCCCAGTAACAGATTGACGAATGGCGCCTAAATAAAACTAGCAGCAAATGTTATTGTGTTAACCGCAATTCAAAGACAGTACTAAAAGCTATTATTAGAGATTTAACATGAAAATTACCACTGTAACGATTAATGACAGACGACCAAAAATGGCGGCCTTGTGCAAGATAAAGACTATTTTAATAATAGTGAAACAGATTATCATACGTTCATGTACGTTTATCCGACGCTCTTACAGTGAAGGAAAACATCGTGAGGAAACTTGTGCACGCCAACGATGAGATTCAAAGGTTGTGCGTGAAATCGGCCAATCCACACTGGGCCCGCGTGGATAGCTAAGGCCTATACACCCTCGGTGGGGACGTATCATGAACTGATTATGATGATGTTATTATCAAAAATTAAAAATTCCTGAACTCCAACGACATTCGACGGGATTCCTATTCCATCATCATCAATATCAGCCTATAGCGTCGCACCCCAGGACACAGGCCTTCACACATAGCATAGCTAAAGAGATATTTTTTCCTAAACAAGCCAAGTAAGTAATTATGATATCAATAGCCTATGTTTAGATGTAATTTGCATTGCCTAGAATCAAAACATTTATTGCAAAACTGGAAACATTTAACCGGTTAGATTCAAACGTGGCTCATACAAAGGTTACAAGGTCCTGCCAACTTGTTTTAGCAATCCTTAAGTGCAGAGTTCAGGATAACACACAGGTTCCATTAATGACCATGTATCGTATCCTTTAACCCATCATACATAAGATAATTGCATATGCATACTTTATTTTATAAATGTGTCGGTTTGCTCTTTCATCATCAGCCCATTAAACAACCCACTGAGAGGCACGAGCCTACTCGTAAAGGGTGTATAGGCCTTAGTTGACCACGCAGGACCAGTGCGGATTGCCCGACTTCACGCACAAACTTTGAGTCTCTTCGCAGGCGTGCGCAGGTTTTCCTTCACCGTAAGAGCGTCGGATAAACGTACATATATAATTTCGAAAATTCGAAATCACATTGGGACGTGGCGGGATTTGAACCTGCGCCTCGCGAGGAAGGCGACAGTCCACGTCATTGAGCCACCGACGCTCGGTTTGCTCTTTGAAAGGAGTAAATAATAAATACATGGGAAACAAAAATGTGAGAGGTCTCAGCATATATATCGTTTGTGTTGTAAAGCCAACATAATTCCAAATGCACTTTGCCGGATGTCAAACACAGCTTCGTGCCTCCGTGGACGTATCATGAGCTGATGATGATATAACTAACTTATAGTATAAATACGCTATTTCAAACGGGAACCTCATTGCATTATATTAAAAGTAAGTGTCAAGCCAAGTTTCCGCTAAAGTGACCTGTGGTTCCGATAGTACTTAGTGCCTACTCGATCTTACGAAACGCACGACTCTTGTAGAATTTTGGTACAGTCAGGATAACAAGACTTAAGTATCTTTCACTTGTAAAATTCCTAAATCCCCATTCCACCTCCATTTTCCCCGATTGTTAGGTCTACATATGAGAAAATGTTTCTTACGAAGTAGGTATGATGTATAATGTAAATATGAAAAAAAAGATTATTATTAATAAAGAAATAAAAAGCTCGTCACATACACGGCTTTGCGTCTTTTTCTTTAGAACGAAATAAACACAGATTTGTATTTTGAAATTTTTTTACTAAGTATAATGCCTTCAATTACCTATGCATAAATACAACTAAAATAAATATAATAGGTAAACTTTTGATTAACAATGCCTACAAAATAGCATCCTTGATGCTGGTTAATATTGGCTATGTAACAAGGTCACTGTTATAAAGTAAAGTGATTATTCTTTCTATGTATTGAACAAAAAACACGGAAACGAAGTATACAAAAATCGAACATTATCTGTTATTGCTAATTCTTCAAGAACTATTTAACATTATGCAGATTAGGACATAACAGTGTTCCTTTGCCTCAAAATTTTCGCCATTAGTTTATATTGACAATGACTGTGCTAATATTTAGCACAAGAATAGGGATTTCAAAGAAATTTTCAATTCAGTTTCAAATTTTTAAAATCCTATTTTAAATCAAACTTAATAAATTTAGGGATGTTTACGATATTGTAATTAAATTGAATATAAATATGTGGACTACAAGGATAGTTTGAGGTAGGTATCCATCGTCAGCTCATTGTTCATCCCCACCGAAGGGCACGAGATTACCCGTAAAGGGTGTATAGGCCTCAGTCCTCCACATTGGCCGACTTCACGCACAACCTTTAAATCTCTTCGCAGATGTGCGCAGGTTTCTTCATAATGTTTTCTTTCACCGTAAGGGCGTCGGATAACGTACATATAATTTCGAAATTTGAAAACAACACTTGGTACGTGGCGGGATTTGAAACTGCGCCCTCCCGATCGGAAGGCAACAGTCCTCACCATTGAGCCACCGACGCTCTATGGTAGGTATGTATAGTATATATTAAATTATCTGTGGTTATACCGAACAAAAAAAAATAAGTTTCATTATTGGTCGTAATTATTGTTTGTGTACTTGATATTTTACTGTAAGAATGGATGTTTTCTTTGCGTCACAGGCGATGGTACTAATGATCCTTTCCTTGTGAATGCTTGGCCAGCCCAATAGGGACACTATTTAGGTACGCGCGATACAATGTCAAATTAATCAGACGCCTGCAACGAAACGCACGCGCCGGCGACCGCGGCACAAAGCGCGGGCAAAAAAAAGTGTTTAAAAGTTTTTCGCGCGCATTTTAATTCATAAGTGGCAGGATTAAAATTAAATAAATACAATATATACTTCTGTAAAAACAAAATAGATAAATTGTTTTACAAAATGTGGAAGTGTTTTGTGAAAGCTTTATATTTACAGAGTTAGTTGTATTTTTCATATTTTTTTATTATTATTTGATTTTTTTAGACGTTTAGTGATTATTTTGAATTTTCAGTCGCATTTGAGTTGACCGGCGCGCATGGTTGCGGTGTTATAAAGGGTAAGTTTGATGATTAATTTTGGGTTCGGCAATCAGACACAATCTAATAGCTATTGTTATGGAAGTATTTAAAATAATTATTAGTACGTCCATGGCTCATATTTAATAAAAAGAAAAAAAGGTTTTTAAAGTTAATCAGAGGCAAAATAATAGTATGTCGTAATGATATATAGACAGTCAGTCGGTCAACAATACATTCAAAAAGGTTCTTAAAACCAGTTCTAATCCTACATAGGATCAGAAATTGGTGTCGTTTTAGAAAATAAGGAGAGGGATGCAAAATACCCTAAAAAGCTAGTTAGGTATAACTGCCACGTAATATACGGAGTTTTTCATTCATTCTGTGTTACCATCAGTATATTTATGTCATGAAACCTCTTAATTTTTAATTCGCTTCCGCGGATCCCTAATCATAGAACTAAGTATTATATTTTAAACGAGTTATTTATATATTATTTATGCTTTTAGAAGCTATTTAAACAAAGCCGCCTGAAAAAATAAAAATGAGTTGTATATTTTATTTAAAAATCTCCAAACATGTCCAGGAAGAATACGATTACGCATTACTTCACGCATAATCGTCAATAATTGTATTTTTATTGTCTTCCTCGTCCCTCGGTAAATGGAACTTTCTCTGAATTGGCCATGACATTTGGTTTACGGATTTACCATAGAATCAAAAAGAACATAAAGAAGTTCTAAAGATAAGATACATAACATTTTAAATTATTGTACGGATTTCTGTCGAACCATTTCTTTTGTTGTAGACTAGCTTACATCGGCAAACTTTTTTCCGCCCTCAAGTGATAAACGGTATTTATCATGTCTTATATCACGTCCTAAAGGAACGAATAAAAAGTATCCCATATCCATGCCCTGGTACTTCTAATGTGCTTTTGACCTTCGTACCAATTTTCGGACCTTTTCAATAATCTTCTTAAGTTATCATAATAACCTACAAGTAAAAACAGGAATAAAAATATTTTATGTTAAATAGAAACATTTGCTTAAGTGCTAAAATTTTTTTAAATATATAAAACCTTTTAGATGATAAACTAAGCGAATGAAAATTGTGCGCTCAAATATAATTATATATCATTAAATTAAATCTAATTGAAACTGCTGCTATAATTTTTATTGCGTTAGATTTTCATGAAGAATCATGAACATATAACGCATTAAAAATCGTTATAAAGATTATAAGGTTTAATTGTACAACAACTAACCGCGTATTATATAAATTCACTTTGACACTCAAAAGATAGGCAGTGCAAAGAAAAAAAGATAAGACCAAGAATTTAGGTCATTTTAAATCATAGATTGTGCCATGCATTATTTGTTTATCCTATCATTATATATATATCATGGTTTACAATGCCTTAATCATACATTTTCTTATTCTTCCAAATCGCTTAATTTAAGTTACAATAATTCTTATCATTTTCCATCAATAAGTTCCTCTCCACAACCTATCGCAGTCCACTGCTGGACATAGGTCTCCCCTATTTTGCGCCAGATATCCCGGTCCTCGCGCGATCAATAATAAATAATTTCTTACTATTTTATCTTTGAAGAAAGAAAACAAACATTTATTTGGTGCAATAAAATTGTAACATGTTATTCCTTAATAATAAAAATAATTATAATGCTACCAAAATGGTGGCCACTCACCTAATGCAAAGACAGTTTTATCAAGGCGCTTTATTTTAAAGACAATTTATTTATCTTACTTTGTTAACTTTAAGACAATTTATTTATCTTACTTTGTCTACTTTTATCTAATAATCTTTTGAATGCAACATAGTGATGCTAAATATGTTTTTTTACATACAGCGCCATCTAACTCAAAACTTGTATTAAAGGTAGGAACTGTACAATGGGTGAACATGCTTATTTACTTCATAAATAATGCTTTTTATATTTTTGGTAATACAAACACACTTGACAGAGGAACGCCCAGATTAATACAAATCAACATGTTTGTACTGCCCGGGGATCTAACACGGAACCCTTTGTGTAGTAGCCGACATCTCAACCATTACACCTCACGGATACTCAGGATCTTTGTTTTTTCAAAATAATGAAGACAACGGTCACATGACCAAAACATAATACCCAACACTATCATCCAAACACACTGTTATATATATCGAAGTACAACAAGCGCCAAGGCCATTGCAATTCGCCATTCGGCACGATGCCCCCGATTGTATAACGGAGACGACACGGTAATCGAACCTGAACCGGTACACGTGTTATACGATAAATTCGCACAGACCTACACCCTGATTGTGAAATTAATAACAGTAGGACGTCATTGCCAAATAAAGGTTTTCCCATGTTGCTTCATTTTATTTTGATACCCGTGTCGACAAGTCATCGAAGGGTCACGAATTACGGTTCCAGCGGGTCAGCTTGACACATATCATTTTTTATTTATGTATATTAAATTCATTGTGAAATGTATATGAGGTTTACATGCAGATCCAAAAGTATTGTGTTTGGTTGGTCTTATCGCTGACACAACGTACCTAGCTTCCTGAAAAGTTTGACAAAATTTGGCATAAGTACATATTATGTTTAGTCAAGAATCGTGGTCAGAGTCTTAGCCCCTTACTATAGCTTTGAGGCTGTAGTAGGAGAACGGTAGATACCTATTTATACTCTGTATTGTCATCAACATCACCTCATTAAACATCCACACCACCCACCACATTGGTACGTGGCGGGATTTAAACCTCAGCCTTATCGGTAGGAGGTTAACAGTCCACACCATTGAGCCACCGACGCCTATTTATTACGACTGTTGAATTTCTAAGATGATCCCATGCTGGCCGGTGTTTGATATTCAATAGGGAAAGAAGTAGATAGATATTGCGTGTATTTATATCACCAAAAAAACAATTCAAAATACATAAACGTTCTGATCTGTGCGTCGCGGCGATAGTGGTTTGTGACTTTTTTATCATTCAATGAACACCTGTCTTGTTCTGAACTTAACAGTACTTATCATTATTTTCCGCCAATACTGCGCCCACCACCCGAGACGATAGAATGTTAGGTCTCTTATACCGATACTACTAGCAACAGTGCCCTTACCAAAACAGAAGAGCAAGGCACTCGTATTTCACGGGACGATATCTGGCAGTGCGGTGATACGTAGGTACGTAGACTAGACGAGTGCCTTCCGAGAGAATCAGTACCGAGTCTACTACATTCTTGCTTAACGTATCTGATGGTATACAAAGTGAACTAAAGAAAAACGATAATCAAAACCAACATTGTTATGGCAAACCCGTCGCCCAAGTTCATGCCCCACTAAGCACTTATCAAGTTGTTACGTCTGGAACTACTACATTCACATAGTATACGAGTACTTATATAATTATTGAGTTTATTTTTTTTGTAAAAAAAACTCCAGTTGAAGCATTCATTACTGTCAATGTTATTACGAATAATAACATGATGGCGTAGGTACGATGCTTGCCCGTATTCCAAGTCCTAATCTGTTCATCAGATCAGAATTCCAACTATCCGTTAACAGGATCGTTAATGTCTCTATCTCATCATCATCAGCTCATTAAACGTCCCCACCGAGGGGCACGAGCCTACCCGTATAGGGTGATTAGGCCTTAGTCATCCACGCGGGCCCAGTGCGGATTGGACGACTTCACGCACAACCTTTTGAATTTCTTCGCAGGCGTGCATGAAGGTTTCCTCACGATGTTTTCCTTCACCGTAAGAGCGTCGGATAACGTACATATATTTTCGAAAATTCGAAAACACATTGGTACGTGGCGGGATTTGAACCTCGGCCCTCCCGGTAGGAAGGCGACAGTCCACACCATTGAGCCACCGACGCTTAATCTATCTATCAATTATTATAGTTAGATTTTGCTAATTTTTAAATAGGGGAGTCAAGGGAGGCATTTGTCCAACAGTGGTCTGCGATAGGTTGAAAATAAGTAAAATTTTGCAATAATTTGTATTGTTGAATGGTAGATTTGAATTGATAGCTACCATTAGACAATTCATTCTGCTATACAGGTAATTACCATTTTAAACTTTTAAACATTTAAGTTGTTACGAAATACCAAATTTACAGTTGGGTTTAAATATAATAAGTATTCAAAAAATTTCCAAAAAATCCTGTTGATCATTGGAAGAAGCCGGAGTGGGACACTGGATGCAAGTTGATTTAAAATTGGTTTAAATTGGCTGGCTGGCATTTCTGACAACCATACTGGCCTCCACTCAACTATTAAAATTAAATATGTTGATACTAGGAAATCATACATAACAAAGTATTTAAAAAATGGATCTGCAGGACAATAAAAATACTTTGAGTTTTTCTTCGAGGCATGTCTTGCAAAATCTAGTCATTTTTAATTGAATTTATCCGTTAGGTTTGTCATTGCTACACTTCCAGTCTTATCGGTTGATTGCTTCCCTACGTACTTTTGCATGTCACAAATCTTAACCCAAAACTAACGAAGATACTAAAGAAAAACCCAATACCTAGGTTATAAATCTTTTCAAATATGTTAATAGTTAAATAAACCCAATTTCTTAAGTGAATTATTATCATAATCAAAAGTTAAAACAGAAGCGGAGTCTTGGTTAACTAGATTCATTGAATTCGTTTTTCTTCTACAGCCTTTCTTTCTGATTGGCTTATTTTATATCAAAGACGTAATTTGAAAAGTCCATTAACAAGTTATTCAAAATATTCGAATTCATAATCGTTCCCAACAAAACCCAAATTAAGTCATCAACTTTACGTTCGTCAAATAACATTGCTACGAAGTTGACACGATGCGGGTTTTATATAAAAAAATCATAAAACTTAATAAGTACATTTTAAGTCCCCACATCTGAAACATTCCTCATCTAACATGTTAATTACTCATAATCTCCAGCCCACATGCAATCTGGATACGTTAATTGTATTTTAACCATTATCTCCCATCATTATCATCATCACATACGAGTATATAAATATAAGGTTATAAGTAAATAATTAATCCATTACCAACTATTTATTAATAACATAAACCCAGATTGTATTTTCGATGCCTAGTAATTCAATACTATTGAAAATTTTTAATTTTTTTGCTTGTATTGGGATAGTTGAGGAATAAATGATGATTTATTTTATGTTATATGTTAAATTACTTATACCAAATAAATAAATAGTATTCAATTAAATGGTCACAGTCTGACAATTCCACTATAAATCTGAGTGCACATAAGTCTAGATTCCACATCCGCTGTTTTGTTATCTGCTGAACATTTAATGTAATTAATAATTATTGTATTTAAGGCTTATTTTGTCACCATATAACTGTGTTCTAGGAGACGAAAATGATCATTATGCTTTTTGAATGTCGATTGCCTGCCAAGCCTCATCCCGGACATTGACCCAAAGATGAACACCTGTCAAAAAAAAATTTATTTCTAATTTTGTTCTCGTAAAACAATGGCTAAATCGGCACCAATTTAGATAACTCACGTCCCATCGCATGCTAACCACATCGTTGCAAAACCAATTGAAGCGTGCCGTACGCCATTTGGTGTCGCCAGTGAGCCAAGTTCACCCAATAACCTCGATATACTAGTGGTCAGATTTACATAACACTAATCATGATACATTGTGCGTTGACACCGTTCTTTTAATCTTTAATTCACTATTTCTATCGATTACTGAACATAGAACAAGTGTGTTAGACATATTATGTCTCTATCATTTGTGCCGTGTGCGTCGGTGGCTCAATGGTGTGGATCTGCCACGTACCAATATGATTTCGAATTTTCGAAATTACATATACGTCATCTGACGCTCTTACGGTGAAGGAAAACACCATGGGGAAACCTGCGCGCACGCCTGCAAAGATATTGAAAGGTTGTGCGTGAAGTCGACCAATCCGCATTTAGCCCTGTAGATGACTAAGGTCTATAGGTACACCCTTTACGGGTAGGCTCTTGCCCCTCGGTAGGGGACGTTGAAAATGGGCTGATGATAATGATGATGATTCCGGTCCATCGCTTTCATTATCCAGCCTTTACTGTCGCCTTCTATTGCGTCCATAGTATTTTCGTCCATTGCGTCCTTCTACAACACTTGTCAAGAAGCTGCGTCCACCAAAGCATTCGTTCGTTTCAACGAGTATTGAATATGCTATTCTTCTCTAACACAGTACTCTCACGAATAACATCGTTTCTGATTTTATATCTGTGCATGTTACTCCTAAAACACTTATATAAATGTTCTTAGTGTTTAATTATTTAAGACAATATAATACCTTTCATATCCACAAATAAACGATAAAAAGATAAATTTAGTCAGTCCAATAATCTCGAAATACTCTCAATGTAAAATTCAATAGCTAAAAGCACAGATAATATATATATGACCTAAATGTCATAAAAAGTGCAACACGGAATCAATTTTTTATATGGTTATTATTCCTAGTTATGGACAGTCATGTAAGTACATGGCAAATGTCTATCTTATAACATAAACTGTACTATCAATATTTTTTGGTTGGTATTACCAAAGATTACCAAATTTTCTCGGTAACCTCGATACAAATAAATAATATGGTGGCATGCATAAACCTAATCACGACAGGTTGCTCACCACGACGTAAGACGCATTACAATTTGCTAACAAACCGATTGTACATACATCAAATTGTACGTAAGTTGAATACATGAAGAGAACAGAACAAGATTCCCTTTGTTAAGTTCTGCTATGTTTACAATGCTAACGTTGTTTTTTTGCTTTTATTTTGTCTGTTTGTGTGGTCGGCTGGAAGTTATTCGGTTTCTGCTTCTTGGTACCATAAACTTCCAGCGAAAGTGATTGTTCTGTGCCAAGATGTTTTCTGTCTTTTTGCGCTATAGAGTAGTACCTAAATGTTGTAATTTATTCTGTATTTAGTATCTAAATTTCATGTATGTATTTTCAGCCTTAGGTGCTCTTTATTTACTATAATCATCTTCCTTATCATTAGCCTATAACATGATGTTATAAATAAATATACACTGACATTCACACAGCGCCATCTAGCCCCAAGATAATCGTGAAATCTGTATTATGGGTACTAAACAACGGATAAAATATATATATATTTTGTAAATACATACATATTAACGATACATAGAAATCACCCAGAACATTACAAACAGACATGTTCATGCACACAAATGTTTGTATTGCCCGTGGATCGTACCCGGAATCCTTAGTGTTGCAGCCAACGTCTCACCACTACACCAAATGGGTGGTCCTACTGCAGGGAACGGTATAACCGTGGGGAAATTAAGCCGCTTAACCCACCACACGGGCTCAATCCGGATTGGTGTGTGTTAATGACTACTAGCCTAAGATTTTAGCCGGAACCAACAACTTAACGTGCCCTCCAAAGCGGGTTCCCTTTATTTGGTAGAATCTTGTTGCTCTGAAACTCTTTGTTTTTCGAACTGACTACTGCGGTAGGCCGCAGATGGCCTTTACAGCTTCACCGGGCAATTGGCGAGCGCAGATGGCTCTCAGCCTTAAATACTCCGAAACTCGTTTGGTATAATCTTCTTTTATCGAATATTTACAAGGCGTAATGTTTTCCTCATATAAGTCATTTTTGTTTAGCAGAATGCGNTATATGGCCGAATTTAGAATGGCATACCATGGAAATGGCATTTTTTTAAATGAAAAGTTACTTATACGGTGGCATACTCTGGAAATGCATTTTTTTAAATCATCATAGCTCATTAAACGTCCCCACCGAGGGGCACGAGCCTCCCCGTATAGGTTAGGCCTTAGTCGTCCACGCGGGCCAGTGCGGATTGGACGACTTCACACACAACCTTCGAATCTCTTTCGTAGGCGTGCATGAAGGTTTTCTCACGATGGTTTCCTTCCGTAATGCGTCGGATAACGTACTATTTTCGAAAATTGAAAACACATTGGTACGTGTCGGGATTGAACCTCAGCCTCCTGGTAGGAAGGCGACAGTCCACACCACTGAGCCACCGACGCTCTATTTTTTAAATGAAAGTTACTTTTACGGTGTGGTTTTCCCGCGGAATTTGTAACCACGACCCTTGTATCACGCAGTGTTGTGACCACTAGACCTTAATCGTCACGCTGCCCGATGGGCCGACTTCACGCGCAACCCTTAAATCTCTTTTTTCCTCACGATGTTTCCTATGGATTAACATTCATATAATTTCGAAAATTAATAATATTATGGTAGTACGTGGCGGTATTCGAACCTGCACCCTTCAGATTGAAGGCAACAGCCCACACCAATGAGCTACCGACGCTCTGTGATTAGACCACGAAAGCAATTATTTACCTATATTAATATGAACTACAGTTTATTTTCATTTTTCTCCATCGTTACAGATCATTACACAACTACTTAGCGACACCGCTCGACAAGCCTCTCTTCATAGCCAACTCGTCATGCATAGATTACTCCTTACCAACCGTTGTATATACCTTCGGATATCGAGGACGAGTCAACGGTCCAGCCACCACAGCTGTCATGTCAGCCTACTTGGCCACCAAGAAGAGGAACGTAATACTTCTAGACTGGGAAGACGAAGCGAAGAGTGGTCTGCTTGGCATTCCGCTTGGTTACGCTTTCTCAGCAGTTCCTAATGCTAAGAAGGTAAGAATAAAAAAGAAATGAATAATAGCGCCATCTAGGGCTAATTTCAGCAACCTACTTATATATACATCTTTATGCACACAAATGTTTGTAGTGACCGAGGATCAAACCCGGAACTCTGGTGTACGAGTAGCATCTTTCTATCATTACAGCACATGGGTTGTTCATAATAACAACCATACGATTGACATCTGAAAGGCACCATGGTCTCTTTGATAATGAGGAACGTCATCTCAGTATATCTTCCGCGAAAAGCAGCGATGCTTTAAATTATTTAAGTATACTTAAAGTACTCCCGCCCCTTAAGAAATACCGTAATTTAATATCTTCTCATCACAAGTTAGGTACATAAGAATCAAAATAGTTTATCTACCTAAGAAAGCACATGGTCTATCTCAGGTCCTTCAGAAAGAATTGAAAGTGTATTTTAATTGGTGACTGTTATCCCCAAGAGCGTCGGTAACTCAGTGGTGTGGACTGTCCCCTTCCTACCGGGAGGGCTGAGGTTCAAATCCCGACACGTAGGTACCAATGTGTTTTCGAATTTTCGAAAAATATATGTACGTTATCCGACGCTCTTACGGTGAAGGAAAACATCGTGAGGAAACCTTCATGCATGCCTGCGAAGAGATTCGAAGGTTGTGTGTGAAGTCGTCCAATCCGCACTGGGCCCGCGTGGACGACTAAGGCCTAATCACCCTATACGGGTAGGCTCGTGCCCCTCGGTGGGGACGTTTAATGAGCTGATGATGATGATGATGATCCCCAACTAATATTCGACCGTTTAGGCAAAGATCTCGCACATCTTAGATTGTTCGATGACCGATGGAGCGACCCCCACCAGATGGACTAATCACCAGGTTTCTATATCAGGTATTCGATGGATATGACCCACTATCTTCACTACACCGGGAGTATGGGTCTACGCAAAAAAGTGCAAGTTGTTTACATAATTTATGTTTTTATGTTACACAACCTTCGACCAAGATTGTTGCCTCTTAACCTTGGTTAAAACATAGATTTAACTGAAGTATGAATAAAAGGTTATCGCTTCTATTGAATCTTACTTAAGTGCTTAAGTAGAGCTCACGTGGATAGTATATTGAAAGTTTATACGTGAGCATTATCTGGTCCATTTTTGTAGTCTACTTTAACAATCAAAATATCAAAAGCCTTTGACCACCACAGGGTCGTCTCATTAACTTATATACTCGTACATAAATACTTCATTTCAAAGAAATGATTCTTAAATTGACTGAGTACCTTTAGGAACGCCTTCCGACCCGATGGACAGCCGATGAAAGTTGTTGGGAACGCTATACTAGTATAAGAAAAGCGAAGGACCGGGATATTTGGCGCAGATTGGAGGTGACTTATGCCCATCAGTGGACTGCGACAGCTATAAACATCTATCGGTTATCAGACACCTTAATAATTTATCAATGGCCAAGGTAAAAAGGCGGGTAATGGATGTTGACTGCTAAGAGTTTGCGCGTCATCAAACGAAAAACATCAAGTGTTTTTATAGCCGGGTAAAAATTTATATAAGCCTTAGGCATGATTTTCGCCTATATTCGTACTTTTAAGTATGTACATATGAAAATTGACGGGGACGCAAAATTTTCATAATAAGATCTTAACCTTTTTCTTCAGATTTTTATCGGGGGATTATTGAGGTATACCAGATTCAGTAAATTTTGAGATGGTGTTCCATATCAAATATAAAAAGCCTACATCTGTTTTACATAAATTAGATAATTATTTCAGTTCATTTTTCATTATCTTCAGGTTGGCAACGAGCTTGGCGAAGCACTAGTGAAGTTGGCACGAGCTGGTCTGAACACAAGTCGTGTACACTTGCTGGGGCATTCCCTTGGTGCTCATATCATGGCCAATGCTGGCAGACGAGCTAGAGAACGAGGATATGTCCTTTCCAGGTAATTGTTTTAAAACTTAGTTCAATGCATACAAAATTGCATTGCATTACATTTTTCAGCAGCTTTTTCTTTGATTGCCTTGATCAATTCGCTACACTGAAACGATATGATAATTATGCGGCAATTGCTTCGAGTCGATTAATGAGTTTAGATAATAATGTGAACGGATAAACATTTGCATATTTATACAAATCTTACAAGTACCTGTTGTATTAAAAACTAAAATGTACTTTCCGCTTACATAGAGATGTAAAGGCAATTTGTAGATCTTTAAAGTATATTATAATTAGTGGTTTTTCTTAAAACTTTCTTATTTTTAACGAAGAGCGAAGGTGAGACTAAGGCAAGACACATCTTTCATCATCAGCCTATAAAAAAAACTAAACTCACTAAATAATAAAAAAACAATAATTTTTGTTTAAGTTTTGACGCATTTGTTAAAATAACCTATTAATAACCAAGAGACCATTTCTGGCGGATTAAAATTATACGTACTTAAATATTACAAAACCTTTATTTACTTGTCGATAGTATGCCCTCGCGTAAAGAATGACCTTACAATATTTGCTTTGAATGTCAAGCAAATACAATCTTCAAGACGGTAAGTATGAAGACGCTTAATCTTAGATAGAACACAACATTAAATTTTTTGTCCATTGAAATGCCTCTTTTGATAAAACATAAAACGTTCCTTCGTTTTATTTTAGGTACCTTTACACAGAAATTTGGACCCGTAGATGTTACCATTTTATATGATTTTCACTACCAAATCAATATATAACTTCCATTAATCCATGTATTTAACATTGTACATACATTGTTGACAAGACGAGGTAGTAAATCCCCTGTTTTATCCATTCTTTGTATTCTACTGCTTTCCGCATGCAGCGTCTACCAGTGAATTTTGCAAGTCGTAAGTCTATCGGGCCGGATAGCATCCTACACTACGCTTGGAAAAAACTGCCGTCTTTTTCACCAGAAACCAAAAAGATACACCGTCATAATAAAAGATACCTTAAAAATAATCATAAAATCTTAACCCATTCACAGAATAACAGGCCTAGATCCTGCAAGAGCTTTATTCGAAGGCTCGCTAGCGATCCAGTCAGCATTAGACCGCACGTGCGCCAGATTCGTGGACATCATCACAGCGACCCTGGAGGTATATTTCATAGATATACTTCTTACTAAATACTGTTATATTTTTTAATGCCATCCATTCTTTTTTCATTTTATTTTTATCTTTCGTTTATCTGACGCTCTTACTGTGAAGCAAAACATCGTGAGGAATCCAACGCAACGCCCGCGAAAAGATTCAAAGGTGAAGATTCAAAAGTGTGCGTGAAGTTGGTCAATTCGCACTGGGCCCGCGTGGACGACTAAGGCCTACACACCCTATACGAGTAGGCTTGTGCCCTTCGGTGGGGAAATATACGAGCTACGATGATAATCCTTTCTTTTATTTTCGATTTTTTTTAAAAGCATCTATAGTTAATTATATGTTGAGTTCTATTCACAATATGTTTTTATAGATTGATTTCTAATATCGTTTAACATGACTATGCCCACATTTTATGTACAAATTAAATGGTGAGTAAATGATAATGATTAGGATACGGTACCGGGTCACCAGCTGGCACTGTGGACATCTGGCCCAACGGAGCAGGCGGGGGCAGTCCCCAGCCCGGCTGCCCTGATGGGGACTTTGACATGTTCACTCCTGAAGGTAATAATAAGAAGAAGAAAGAAATGATAATATTAATTTGGATCTTCATATATCATTAAAAAATAAGAATAAACTACGGAGAGATCGATTAGAATTTTTTATTTAAATAATCACGAAGTCTTTAATGCTCATTATCTCGGATTAGTCTCGGATTTTGAGGCATTAGTATCCACTTTTTTCTTCCATTGTATCCAATCATTTTAAGTGTTAAATTTAGAAACAAAATGAAAATTTAAATCTGAACGCATTCATTAATATTCTTCCTATTGCCGCAAGGTGTCGCTGTCTTCCTTCTTGTATCTCTAGAAATTCTTAACGTGAATGTGCATAGATATTAAATAAAAGATTTATTATCAAGAAAACATTTTATTGAGAATTCCAACCCATTTAATAGTATGTAAAAATGAAATAATTAATTCAATTGTAAATAACTACCTAATTCAGACCAGGTACTTAATAGTACTTACAATGGAGGAATAGGATTAAATTATTCACTTTGTTGTCATCCATTAAAATAACCTGGGCTAGCAAGTTTTAGTGGCAGTACCACAGATTTCCCAATACAAGAGATGGGGCGAGCCGCGTTTAAAGTGCGACAAATGTAAGCTCAACGAGCATACACTGGCTGCCAGTTTACGCTCTATGAGACGAGTCAAGTCGCACGAATATTAGAAGAAATTAACGTTTTTTTCCAAAATGCCATCCTGTGCAATTGTAACATGCCATCATCGCAATAAATCAGTAAATTTACCAAGTAATAGAATAACTTTTCACAGGTAAGAACCGAAAAGAAATTGCGACACTGGGACTGCCTATAAACTTGGCAGCTCGTCCAGTCTAATTGTATATTCGGATGTCTGTGGGCATTACGCAGTGCACAGATTACCTATATTATCTGTGGATATCGAGTTGTGTTCACGTAACGGGAAAAGTAGCGTAACCCAGCCAGATAAACCGATGATCTGCTTATGTTTGTAGGTAGCCGATGGATGTTGATTGCTACTGCTGTGAAAACAATAATAGGCTGAGATGATGATGATACAACAAAAGGTTACCTATCTATCCAATAGCTTTTTAATATTACAAAGCTATAAAAAGGAATCACGACCACTGCATTGAAAAGTCCTGTAATGATTTTTATTATTATTGAAGGCTTTCCAGTTTTCTAATAAATTAACTCGTCTTGCCGATCTAATGTAGGTGCTAGTACGACTACCAGCATTGGAAGGTAGTCATTTACAATTTATTCGGACAAAGCGTTTCGCGTCTACTTTCATTATGCGTACCTACTGCAAATTAATGGAATCTAATATCTAATAATATCTGCCTGCGTAGTAAATAGGCTTTTTTCTAGGTAAGCTCGCATATTATTAGAACACGTTCTTCCACAAGGATAGTTGTGCTCAAGAGCAAATTTATCATGAATTAAAAAAAAAAGTAGAAGAGCGTTCAGTGGAACGTTATAGACTGGTTCACTGATTTAATTTGTAACATTACCGACAGATTTATGCAACCACGATCGCGCCTGGCAGTATTTCGTGGAAGCCATCTCTGCCCCTACAGCTTTTCCAGCGATATCAGCGAATAACTATGAAGAATGGAAAGGAAGGACCGGTCAGCCTACTGATACTATATACTTGGGTGACTTAACTAGCACAAGGTAAGAGACAATATTCGAGTAGAAGCAATAATACTATTATATACTAAAAGTAAGTCAGTCAGTGCGCGCATTGTGAAGACTCGAATACGACCCATGTGGGTCATCTATCACTTAGTCTGCATTGATCAATTTATTTAGGTCTTACTTTAGACATAATGTAGGTAGGAACCTATCTTATACTATTAGAATAATTGGAATACAAACAATAATTAAAGATAATTTAATAAAACGAAATATAGGTACCAATATTTATGAAAGTATCTAATAGATATTAAATAATAAAATGACCTATCTGCTACCAAACCGGTTTCCGAAATTATTTCCAAACATCAATCAATACCGGACTTACCCATCCTACATAACAATCATCCATCAATAATAATGAAATTATACTAAAACATTATAAAAAGTTGTTATTTAACTTCCTTGATCAGTGAAGCGGGCTTAAATACAAAGTCATGTTGACTTTTTGTACAATGACAAAAATAAAAACTCACCAATGTAATAAAAAATAACAAAAAGGAAAAATATGGCTAGTCATCGTCGACTCGTCATTAGAAGGCTGCTGTTCATTATAAACAAATTGTAGTGTCTGTTTGCAAAATCGAAATGGCAATTATTTTCTTCATGCATATGAATATAAAATATCATCATCATCAGCTCATTAAACGTCCCCACCGAGGGGCACGAGCCTACCCGTATAGGGTGATTAGGCCTTAGTCGTCCACGCGGGCCCAGTGCGGGTTGGACGACTTCACACACAACCTTTGGATCTCTTCGCAGGCGTGCATGAAGGTTTCCTCACGATGTTTTCATTCACCGTAAGAGCGTCGGATCACGTACATATAATTACGAAAATTCGAAAACACATACATATGCCAAAATAACAATTATTGAAAGTTTTGTCTGTCTGTTTGTTTCGGGTAATCTCTAAAACGCTGATGTAAAAAGGAAAAACATAAGCTACTTTTATTTTAGACAATATTTTAGAAAAATAAAGCGACGTTTTACCGCGCGGCTTCACGAAGCGATTTTAAGTTTTTTTTACGGCGGGAGAATATCTCATAGGCGGGGTAAGTAAATGGGCCACCGCCCACGGCTTCGTGGTCCAAGGGGCCTCGCACCTCCAAGGCCCGCAAATGCAAATATTACTCCTTTAGTCTAGCAATGTATAATAAAAAACCGACTCAACGATCTCGCAATACAAGCCTAATAAGCACATTAAATTTTAAGTTTAGTAATTACACCAAAAAATTTGCATTTTATGAATAAAATTTTGAGTATTCAAAATTTTTGCGCACTTGTAAAATCCGTCCTACTGCGTCATCCAAACGGGGGCCTCGTATCAATATCTTGCCCACATCAAATATAGCTCTTTCCGCCACTAGCAGGTTACCACGAGGACTAGCTAGTTTATTATATTAAAAAATACCTTAATTTACAGAGCACGAGGCAACTACTACCTCACCACAAGAGCTTCGACCCCATTCGGGCTTGGAACCCAAGGCTTGGCCGCCGGCGACGAGCGTCCACGACGTCACTCCACCTTGTCAAGACTTCTCAAGTACCTTAGGTGATACTTACCTGCCTTACCCAATTGGTCTCGCATCCTAAGGTACACAGCCTTCGTTTTAGGACTGTAGTGATTGACTTATAAAGTGAATATTTAAAATATATATCGTGTAAGTTTTGTACCTGGTATCAGGTATGTATGGTTAATATTTGTATAGAAAATATTGTCATGTAAATTCTACAACTGTAGGTGCTTAGTTTTAAGGGTAAGTTTTGCATTATTTCAGCGAGTAAAATGAATAAAATATCTATTTAATATTATTAGATAGGTTGACATTATGTTCAAACTATCGCAGTTTACAGATATAAACATCGTTTTCCAAACTATGGACAAAATAAAGATACGCATGTCCAAAGCACAAATGTTTGCATAAAATGAATGTTATATTTTTTATACAATATAAAATCAATTGCAACTGTTATTATCTCTGCGACTACAGGGTTTAACCCTTTGACCGTGAGAGACGCCTTACAGCGTCACAAACAATATATTTTCCACTGAGCCTGGATTACAGGCGGTCAACAGGTTAAAATATGTAGTAGATCTCGCAAGTTAATATTTTTAGGATGTATTCTGTAAATGGAAGAAAACTGAATTGTTTAGCAATAGGTATTTGTTGCATAATTCCAAGGTAGATTTTAAGTAATGAACTGATGATTTAATGAAATACTTGATAAGTTCAAATTATGTTGGCAACACAAATAGGTACTTACAAATATGAACGTTAGAATAATTAAATGTATTATTATTGGGTACCAAAGAATTCTCAGCCATATTATTATTCACAATTCGAAAATTTCTATAAAATGTACTCTTAGATATTTTAACAACGCTATTGTAGTAAAAATAAAATATACTAAGATAGACACATAAGGGTATTTTATATAATAAAAATGTAAGTATTAAAAATATATATTTATTTCACTTAATCTAGATACAGTCATATATTGTTTTATTTTATAATACATATATAGTAGTACTTCAATCTTGGAATGCAAACATTTTCTTAACTTATAAAGTGTAAAACATTTGTAAAATAAATTTTAATACTTGAAATTTCACTTGTCGTTTTGTGACTATTTAATGAGAAGCGTCTCTTTTATGCGTATTATTTATCTTTCACCTTGAGATTTTTAATGAAACTCATGTATATTTCATCCATCATAAATAAGTCATCATTGATTCATCAAATATTTAAAAAATATATTTTACTTGAAACTGGCTATATATTTAACTTAACACAGCACAAAGCTTTTTTCGCTACAATTATGTGGGAAAAAAATAGCTTTATATTTTTCCTATATAATTTTGAGGGTATTTGGAGCAACGCTAGGTATGTCCGGGTTCATAAAAGCGCTTTAACGTCGCGTCAATATCCAAGAGAGCTTGTCGCGCCACACTAGCGCCACTGCCCGCCCCGTCCAACGCTACAGCCACGCGTTCTAAAGCTCGTGCCTGAAAATTTTAAAAGTATTTTTTTTAGTGCAAATCTTATTTCGACAAACTTTTATACGACAAAATATAACTCTAAATCTGTAGTGTCGATCTAACATAGTGACCACAGACATCCGAATATACAATTAGACTGGACGAGCCGCCAAGTTTATAGGCAGTCCCAGTGTCGCAACTTCTTTTCGGTTCTTACCTGAGAAAAGTTATTCTATTACTTGGTAAATTTACTGATTCATTGCGATGATGACAGTTACAATTGCACAGGATGGCATTTTGGAAAAAAACGGCAATTTCTTCTAATGTTCATGCGTCTTGACTTGTCTCACAGAGCGTAAACTGGCAGCCAGTGTATGCTCGTTGAGCTTACGTTTGTCGCACTTTAAACGCGGCTCACCCCATCTCTTGTATTGGGAAATCTGTGACAGTGACGCTTAGCGTGTCTGAGTAGCGTAAGTCGAAGTAACCCCATGTCGGTGTAGACTCGTTGTCGTAGTATAATTTGTCGAACTCGCGTAATGGGTTGCAATGCGGGACACCGGGAGACGGAATGAAAACACGTATTGAGGTGCGCACTCTAAGTATATTGTCTAACAAATTAACTTACAAACTACGCTTATATACTAACTTATATCTATGTGTGAGGTAGAAAAACTCGCGGCAGCCTGCATCTCAACAACTTCCATCGAACATCACCCGCTTGCCAGCAACTTCATTCTCCATATTACTGGAGCCCACATTTCGCCAGTTTTATACGATTTTATTATTTCGCAATCCAGATGTGCATTTATTTCGCCCCATTATTTTCATTCGAATCTCAACTTTTTCGCACGCACTGCCAACAGGCAGCCTGGCAGGGTCGCCATGCAATGCGGACACCGTGAGACGGAATAAAAACACGTATGAGTGCGCACTCTAAGTATATTGTCTAACAAATACTTACAACTACGCTTATATACTAACTTATATCTATGTGTGAGGGGGTTGCTTCACACACTACAGGGTATTTGACACACTAATCGTAGACGCACTTTTTATGAACTGTCAAAAAGGAACATTTCCATTTATTTTGTATGAGAGTATTGACATGTGACGTCATCGCTCACTATCCTCAATTGACCTAATATTTATTGGTTTCAGTGTATTTAAAAATACAATATTGCAAATAAACAAAAGTGATCGATGAAACGACACATAAAATAAGGTACGCTTTTATAAAAATAAGGTTTGATATTTTATTGCGGATGGTGGAGAATACCGAATTTCCTAGTAAAGTCATGTCGAACAAACATTTTGTCGGAGTAAAGTAGTATCGGAGTGATGACAAGTCTATCTAATGTATTGTCGAAATTGAGCCATGTCGATGTTTTATGTTGTCTGAGTTATAAGTTATAACTAACAAATACGACAAAATATATTTTGTCGAATAAAAGTTTGTCGAAATTAAGATTTGCACTCATTTTTCACGCTTATAATTACAGAAGTACCTTTTTTTAACCGACTTCAAAAAGGAGGTAACACAATTCCATCGTATACATGCTTTTTTGACGTTTGTTCGCGGATACTGTCGTTATTTATGAACCGATTTTGATGATTATTTTCTTATTGTAAAGAGGATACTTTAATGATCGTTCGAAGATAAGAAAACTAGGGTTGGATAAAGTGAGACCAGAGAAATAGAACTTTGAACTAATCGACTCAGAGCAACTTCTTCTTCATCATCATTAAACTTCCCCACCGAGAGGCATGAGCCTACCCATATAGGCCTTAGTCGTTCACGTGGGCCAGTCGTTCAGTCGTTCCAGTGCGGGATACACGACTTCACGCACAACCTTTGAATCTCTTCGCAGGCGTGCGCAGGTTTCCTCACGATGTTTACCTTCACCGTAAGAGCGTCGGATAACGTACTATACGTAACGTTCGAAAGTTCAAAAATACATTGGTACGCAGCAGAATTTGAACCTCATTTAATCAACTTCCACTTAATTGCAGTATATATACTCCAGTGATTATTTCTACCCAGGAATTACTTAAAATAGTTAAAATTAATATTTTTTAATAAAAATACCGACTTCAAACTAAAAAGAAAAGATAATGTTTCACCTAAAATGTTATTTTTTATTGCCTTTACCTGTAATTGCGAAGCGTCGGCGAGTCGCTCCATAGCCTGGGAGGTGGCAGCGGACGCGTGCGCTAACGTCGTCAACGCTGATGCTTGTTCGCTCATCACTTTCACCTGCAACGTTTACAAGTATCTTTTAATCTCATTCAATGAGCTTATTTATAAATAAATAGATAAATATCCACTGACATTCACAGAGCGCCATCTAGCACCAAGTAATGCGTGAAGCCTGTTGTAATGGTAATAAACAACGAATAAACAGAATTATATACGTTTTTTAGAGAACACCCAGACCAATGCAGAGATGTTCATGCGAACAAATGTTTTTACTGCCCGGGAATCGAACCCGGAAGCCTTGGTGTAGTAGGCGACGTCTCAACCATTACACCAAAAGGGTCGTATTTTAAAGTTACTTCTGTTTTTTCTTGATAATGAAGTAGGCAGGTATAAAGTTTTGTATGAAACTTGAAAAAAAAATATTTTTGGGTCCCCCATACATTAAACTAAAACTAAAAAAAAAATGATTGTTAATCAAGGGGTATCAATGTGTAGATCTTGAAAAATTATATCATTTTTGTATAAATTAAATAGTTCGCTCCTTCAGTGCCGCTCTGTTATAGTCTGGTGTATCATTTACTATCCGTCCCGACCGTCCTGTTCACTTCGTTACATAAAAAAAATACTCACTTTTCACACTATGATATTATGTTAAATCTCTCTCCAGTTTCCTTATCCTGGTGGAGGCTGGATGAGGAAAACAAAGGACCAGAATATCTGGAGCAAAATTGTAATGACCTATGTCTAGCAGTGGAGTGCGATATGTTGTAGCGAAAATTACCAATTTCTCCATTATAGCCATTTGTCGTTCTTCAGGATCGGCCACGGGCTCCTCGAAAGCCAAAACAGGGTCCGACTCCAAATGACTTTGGTCCATACTGTCCTCGTTGAAGAAACTATCCTCCATAAACGATGCTTCTTCCTTTACTGCCGCGTTGCGCTGTTCTGGAACAATCGAAAGCTATGTTTAGTAAAAAAAACTTCTTTATAAAACTGAGGTCTATGTGTTCAGTAGATTAGTTACTAGTCAGTTTCCATTAAAATATTTTTGTATTGTTAAAAAAAGTTATTATAATACAAGGCACACTACTGAACAAAAACGACTACTGATAACTTTAATCATTGAGAAATAAGGGACCTAACATGAAATCGAGAGCGTATTTCCATTTACGCGGCTTTAATATTGCAGATGTACATGGCCGATGGATTGTTCGGCAGTTTGCCTCTTACTTAGAGCACAAAAAACTTACACACATTATATATTGAACGTACAAAGAGATTCATGCACACAAATAAATAAATATCCACTGACATTCACACAGCGCCATCAAGCCCAAGTTAAGCGTGAAGCCTGTAATATGGGTACGAAACAACGAATAAACATACTTATACACTTTTTTTTTGTAAACACATACATATTATAATAGAAAACACCCAGACCAATACAACATCAGACATGTTCATGCACACTCATGTTTGTACTTCCCGGGAATCGAACCCGGAACCCTTGGTGTAAAAGCCGACGTCTCAACCGCTAGACCAAATGAATCCTCAAAACAAATAAATAGTGCCCAGGATTCGAACTTTCAAATCTTGTTAGAAAGATTTCAAATGTAGCAGTTGTATTAAATCTGGAGGGTGAAAGAAATTAAAAATATTTATTTGGTGCAAATTAAGTGTTAAACGTAAACATTAATCCAGGTGCAGGTTCAATAACTAAAATCGTCTTTTCGAACTTTCGAAATATTGATGTACGTTCATACAACGCTCTTACGGCGAAGGTTACATCAATATCGTTAGGAAACCTACGCACGCCATACTAAGACATTCAAAAGGTTGTGCGCGAGATCGGCCAATCCACAATGGGCCCGCGTGGACGACTAAGGCCTATACACCCTATACGGGTAGGCTCGTGCCCCTCGGTGAGGTCGTTTAATGATCTGATGATGATGTATTAGATGACTCAACCTAAATTGTCGGTTTTTTTGTCAAATAACTTTAAACAGCCCAAGCCATTCTTATCACCGTAATGATCAGTCAGCATTTTTTATGAATCATATGTTGAACATAGTAATAGTAGTAAAGAAAAAAACTTACTTGTTGATGCTGTATCATTTGCTAGGAACAAGTCCCATATCTTTTTCTCTATATTGGAGCACAGGCTGTTGGGATCCCCACCAACTGACTGCACTTTGGATCTTACGGTTGATTTCTTGTCAGCCCAGAACTGAAAGTAAGAGAGCAACACATTATCCTATTTTTATCATACTTAAACAGTCCTGGGTCACATTGGGTGATTACCACCATCTCAAAAAAAGTATTACAATAATATTACCTCACCCTTTCTGGTAGAAAAATGCTACCATATCATTATAGTAATACTGTTTGAAGATGACGGTAACCCCCATTACAGTCCACTGCTATACTGAGGGCACCTTCCAATATATTGAGGGGTTTGTTATATCTTTGCTTTGCAGGTTTGGAGATTGTACCCATTAAAATATATAAAATATGTTTAGGTATTTAGCTGACCTCACATGGATTTGTGCATTCATAGATATAAGATTTATTAATAGATACTATTGCTATTACTAGAAGGTAGCCCTAGTACTGACACGTCTATATAGGAACAAACTCAGTGCCATTTATTGTCCTGAGAAATACGAACTTTCTGTGTTTCGGGATGAGGGCAGTAAAATTACCGGGTATAAGTGACCTTATCTGTCGTCTCGGGTGACGGGCGCAAGGCAAAACGGAAAATAAAACCTATTGTGAATTTTCTTCAACACTCCATCCGTCATGGTCAGGCATACGCGGCAGTTACCAACAGGTAACTACTGATTGTCCCATTCACTGATTACACATAAAAATATGCTAAGCATTTGACAACACATTTGTTGTAATAGTTGAGACGTTGGCTACTACACCAAGGGTTCCAGGTTCGATCCCCAGACAGTACAAACATTTGTGTGCATGAACATGTCTGTCTGTATTGGATATAATTACAAAAATAAAAATAAGTATGTTTATCAGTGTTTGGTCAGCCTGTAATGTGGGCAAAATGTTTAGTTTGTAGCTAGATGGCGCTGTCTGAATGTTGATGATTATTTATTTATTTATTAAAAAATGCCTTATTAACAAACAATTCTTATCAGTACATTGTGATTAGTACTGTCATCAATAGTAGTTAGTTAACATTGAGACAAACTTAAATTTTCTGATTGCTTTACTGTGCAGGAAGGTATACTTTATGTGGTTGGTTCTATGTTACTGAAGTTGGTCTGCACTAAGTCCTTAAAGTGGACCAGTATGCATGTATGTGGTTAGTTTCTTATGAAGATATCTCACTTTGATCCATGATTTCATAGGTCTCGTGGGACCACTAATGTTGTTTACAATCCTAGTAAGCTGAAACCACAGTTTCTTGCTTTCATCCCTTCCTTCCAAGCCCCGCAGTTGACCCAACGCCAGTGCTGGGTGCTTCTCCATGAAATCTACGATGGCCACCACTTGCTCCAGGCTTGGCCGGGACTGGAAAGAATGTGAATAATTTATTAAATTGACATTCTAGGAACAGTTACCTGTAATATGTCCAATAATAATTTTTAGAATTTGAAGAAATATATCTTCCAGTTAAATAGAGTTTGAATGAAAGGATTGTAGGTAAAAAAAATATTACTTACAAATGTTTGGGTTACAAAAAAAAATAAAAAACAAATTCAATACCTGTAGGTACATTCTTTGTTAATAAACTTTAAAGGTACTTGAAAGGTAATTAAAACTCATGAAAACAAACACATCGTCAAACATTCATGTTAGTTGATTAAATTTATGATCCAATATTCCGAAACATCAAATGAATTAAAAGTTGAAAAACATGGTAAGATCCATCGTTATGTGAAACGAAAGAGAGGATGCTGAGTAGAGGCTACGGAACCGAAGTAATTTTCTTCGAGTTCTCATAAACGTTCAATCAACACAGGTCAAAAATAATAAAATGCAATACTTACAGCAATTGAACGGTCCGTCATGACACAAATAACAATTTAGGAGTTTTCGATGACCTTCAATAAAAAAAATTAAGACTCAGACGAATGTTTTAATATGGTCCAAAAGCTTTTTCGAACATAATTCGCGTTCTTTATACTTTCCCAAGCAGGAAAGGTCGATATCAAAATTACATGACAACCATTGGTTGGGGCATGGGAGCGTCGTGACCTAGTGATGTACTAGTCAAAACGATGCAATTTTTAATCATTTTGACTCTAAAATTTATCAAATTGTTTTGGATTTAAGTCTCTATTTAAGCCAATTTCCTATTGTTTTTTTTTAATTAAAGTGTTATTCCTGATTATATATATAAAATGCATATGAAAATTGAAAATTATGAATGGTTAAATAATAATTATTAGTTCCTATACCGGAAGTTAGTTTAGTTATTAATGAGTTAATAAATTTCTTGTCTTCAAAACCAAAATGAAAATGAAAAGTGTTTATTCAGTTTAGGTCCTTATAGAACACTTATGAATGTCAAATGAAGCTACCACTGGTTCGGGAGGTAGTTTTTCACTGAGAAGAAACCAGCAAGAAACTCAGTAGTTACTCTTTTCAAAAAAATTGTGTTGAATACAGATTCATTTGTAATCAAAATAATTATATAAAGCAAATTATATTTTCAATAATTATCGTATTATGTATAGGTAAAAATATAATAATCTATAAAAGTACTATTAAGCAGTTAAGTATTATATACATTTAAATAGATGATAACAAAAAAAAAACAAAAGTAGTGTAGACGTGGAAATCAACATGTCCATGAGTTTTTATCATTCATATAATCTTCAATACTATAGTAAGCTTTTTTTTATTAAAATAGACTTTACATGAGACTTAAACTTATGCAGGGGTAAATCAATTACATATTGTGGTAGCTTATTAAATATTTTAATGCTTAATACCACAAATGAGTTCCCAACCTTATGCAATATAATTTAAAAGAGGTCTAGAATAGCATAGTAACATCTAGAGTGGAGGAGTTTTGTTAACTCAGAGAGTACGGTATAAAGATGGTATAAATCTTGACAGAAACTTTATTATCTTAAGAGTTTCCCATCCCCATCAGGCCGTATTTAAAAAAAAGCATCTGTCACTGCTGTCAAAGCGCTCAATAGTAATTTACTAGTAAATTTGTCATACATTTTGTAAATAATTATATTTAAAAAATGTGAATACAAATTATAAATAAACAATACACAGGTTCTTAGTATTAGAATATTGTGACCAATAATTCTATACGTATATAAGACTCCATTAGTAAGTATCCTGTCAGAAATTCGATCTTTCTAAAGTTACATGTATTTCTTTCATGATCATTTTCTCCCTGTATTTCTATTAGAAATGGCAAATTCAGTGAACATATCAATTGAAGCACCAATCGAAAATCAAATTCAAGAAATAACCTATGATGGCCAGGAGATTTACCAAGCGTAAGTAAATTTTGGTTAAGTATTCAACAAACTTGTCATTTTTCTTATTTTTTAATATTTTCATGTAATAATTTTTCAGACCCTTGTCTATGTCAGAAAATCTTACTCGTTTAGCACAGAAAATCGATTTTTCAAAGAGTGATGACGAGTTTTGTAATGTAAAGAAAGAGGGTGAGACAAGTTTGGATCCTAAGCCTGACGATGACAGCAAAGACGCCGGTTACCAGTCCAGCTTATGGCCTTGGGACTCTGTTAGAAACAAGTTGAGGAGTGCCCTAACTGAAGTTTGTGTGCTGGCTGATGTACTTAATATTGCTAAGGAGAAAAGATACATGGTAAGTTGGTGGTGTCAATGAAAATTATATTTTTATGTTAATAATTTATTATATATATTTAGGGCACAACAAAACAGCTAATTTCATTGGATTAATACTGTAATGCCTTTGAGAATAAAGCAAACCTCAGTGGCCCATGTTGCATTTTCATTAAAAAATAATAAAAGAAATCTGGCCTGTTTTATAACAACTTATGCTACATTAGAGTTCAAGTTAATATTTTATTAGAATCCTTCATAGTTAAAAAAAACAAAACCATGTATTACTTTGACTCTAGGTTCTAGATCCAGTCCAGCCAGAACAAGTGGACAACAGGCCTATGGTCCAAGTGTATGGTAGGAAGAAAGCTTTGGGCGCGGCAGCTGCTGTCCTCCTGGCTGGGGTGGAGCGTCTCCGGGCCAGTGAAAATATGAGGATCAATCGGAACATGCCGGACTTCCACATTGACCTGTTACGCCTCAGGCAGAATTGGCGGCTCAAGAAAGTATCCAATACTATTGTAGGAGATCTCAGTTATAGAACAGCTGGCTCGAAGTTCAGCCAAACAGGAGTTTTTGAGGTATCTATGAAAGTTATTATATATCTGTCTACTTGGTGGTAGACTTGATACTGAGTTGTCTAGGTAGGTACCACCGCAGTGCCAGATATTATCCTATGAAATAGAAGTGTTTTTCACTTTTGTGTGTCGGGATGAGGGCACTGTAGCTAGTAAAATTACCAGGTATAAGAAACACAACATGCTGTCTTAGGTGTTGGGTGCAGTGCGGCATTAATGAAGAATAATAACTGTCTATCAGTTGTTGGTCTCCTTTAATGCCGCTCTGTCATGGTAAGGCATACACTAAACATCAGATGAGCGTCCTGACTGTCCTATATACTTATTAACATATTAAATACATATCTCTAGGAGTTAGCACAGTCGGGAATTTAAAATCAATCCGGACAAGTTTATAGTAAAAAAAACTCAAACTTAAACTTGTGCAGTGTAAATATATCCATCAGACATAATTGACTATACATTGTGTTTTAAGCCTTGGCATTTAAAAATGTTGAAATATGAATGTTACATACTTTGTAAACAAATTGGTTAACTTAAATATTTTTTTTTATTTGTCTGTAGGTAACTAAAGCGCCTGAAGAACAAATGATTGCGGCAATGACTCTCAACGCCTCGGGGCCGGCTCCATCCGCGTTGCGTGTCACCGTCCCGCCTGAATTACAAGGAGTTGCTTTTATATCAGTTCTTTGCCAGAAAGGTTTGTTTAAAAATGTTATAGAAGTCATCATCAGAACTTCAATCATATCAAAAATGTATATAATTTTACTATTTTGTATTAAAAATGAAATAATAAATATTTATTTAAAGCAACAGATTTTGACAATTTAGGTGTTGACTTCCTCTATTAAGTACTACACCTGTATTAGAAGAAGCCCCTCTTCCATAACTTAATACAATCTTATTTAACTTATAGTAGTACTTTATAACATCATGTATAAGACCCATTTGGTGTTGCAGTTGAGAGGTCGAATGCTACACCAAGGGTTCCGGGTTCGATCCCCGGGCAGTACAAACATTTGTGTGCATGAACATGTCTGTTTGTAATGGTCTGGGTGTTTTCTATGTAAAATATGTATGTATTTAAAAAAAAAATATATATAAGTATGTTTATCCGTTGTTTAGTACCCATAATACAGGCTTAGCGCTTAACTTGGGGCTAGATGGCGCTGTGTGCATGTCAATGGATATTTATTATTTATTATTATTATGTATTGTGCAAATACATACACTAAATAATTTAAAATTAAATATAGTCTAACATTGTGGGTGCGCGAGCGCGAGCCCATGCGCGCACGTGTGTGTGTTGAGTGATAAGTATGTATTTTGCATGTAAGGTCACATACATAATATATTAAATACTAACCAGACAACGATTTTATGAAAAGTTCTGTCTTGTCATATTCAAGACACTTCAGCCATTTAAAAACTGCCATTTTACATTCCCTAACTGTCAGTGAGTAAACCTTCATGCATGCCTGCGAAGAGATTCAAAGGTTGTGCGTGAAGTCGTCAAATTAGCCCTAGGCACGCGTGGACGACTAAGGCCTAATCACCCTATACGGATAGGCTCGTGCCCCTCGGTGGGGACGTTTAATGAGCTGATGATGCTCAAATACTTGTTTAAAATATATATTTGTTGCGTTTCCTTAATACAAACAGAGCAAGAGGACGTGGTGACTGCGACCCTGAGCTCGTCAGCGCTGAACTGTCCCGGCACGCTGCCCGGCGATGGGGCCGAGTTGCACTGGCAGCAGAAACTGGAGGCCGCACAAAATGTGTTGTTCTGCAAGGAGCTGTTCGCTCGACTCGCCGCCGAGGCTGTACAGTTAGACGCGTCTATACCGCATATGGTTGTTGGCAACCAGATTATGGCCACGGTGAGCTGTTTTAACTAATACATAAAAAAAATGTCGATTACTAAAATGGGGGGCTACCTACCATTTTGAATCAGTAGTATATCAACTATCTGGTTAAAATTAAGAATATAAAGAAAGATAAAAGTTATAACAAAAATACTATGAAGGAGTTAATCTAATCTTGCCACACACTTCCTTTTAAATACGCGGTCACAATCGTGAAAAATCCTAGACATAATTGAAATGTTATTTATTTATTAACCATGAAAAAATAAAGTATAAATAAAATACAATCAAATGGTTTGACCAATGGTGTGACCAAGTCTCAGCTTATGTGCATTATGATAGATTTAACTAGTATTTCATAAAGCTTGTTAAATCTATCATGAGGTAAGTGATAATTGTGTCTGATGTAATGTAGGTAACGGGAGCCTAAATGAAACTCGTATATTGTGTGTACTTCTGATCTCAGATCAATAAACTGACTGGATGCACAATCACTAAGAAATGTCAACCAAAAAAATGTCGAAGACCCATGACACATACATTTATATTTATTGTTATATTTAGAACTTTAAATTATTCATTTAAATTTTGACCTTAACGCGTCTAAAAAAGAGTACAAAAGCACGTGCACTACTATGTCATTATGACATGTAGCGAGCGACGTGATCATGAATAAAATATTCTGCCCAACAGACGCGATAGGCAGAATTGCCGCGGACACTTCTTGAATGGAATGGGCATCTAGTTAGTTAATTATTTATCTAAGAATCGTCAAATTATTCAAAGAAAATTTATATAATTATTATCGGCCTGATGATGAAGTACCTGGAAAATTTATCACCTAATTTAGATAAGGCTCTAAGTTTAGAACTTATTGGTCTATGCCGCACAAAACTGGTAATTTAATAGTGTACCCAAACTACAGATAATAAAAGACTTTTTCTATTGCAGGTGTTGCCAGGTATACAATTGTTGATAGGGTTGTGCCACAACAATGGTCAGAATAATGCGAACGCTAATCCAGATGGTGTGAAGGTACAGTTTCTTTGTTGCCAATGATTTAAAATTCGTCCTATATATGGACTAATATTGAATAAAATTTCTGGAATTAATCTTATTAAATTATCAAAGAACCATTTTCCAGCAACTAATTATGTAATGTATGATGTTGTGTAATAATTATGAACCATATGTATCCTTTTTGACATTAAGTTAAGCTTGAATATATTTATTTTAATACAATAAATATTTGCATGCTAACTCTTTATAGCGAAACATGTGCACTACAAAGTTTAATCAACAACTTTTACCATGATTTTTAGCAAATAAAGACAATATCCTATTAGTTAAACTATCATCAGTACAACAAAGTAGAGTTTAAAATATAACTGCTTCATTTTGTTCATATTATTATTTTACGTCATCCAAATCCTAAATAGTTAATTTGCGGGATTCAATAAATAACTAGTATTGTAACAACTTTATTGATGATATATGAATGTATGTTATCTCAGTCGGAAGGCGGTTCAGGTGCTGCCGGGAAGTCGGACCACGACCACGTACTGGAGCATTCTCTTCATCAGTTGCTTAGGGCGGTACACCACGCCAATACCCACCATCCGTTCCCGCATCCAGCCACCGGACCATTGGGACCGTCGAAACGACGATGCCTTGCAGGTATGTATATAATGTATACCGTATTCGTTACACAAGCAAGAATTTTACTATATCGTAGAGTCGGTACTGAGTCATCTAGGTAGGTACCACCGCAGTGCCTTATATCGGCCCGTGAAACAGGAGTGTGTTTCGGGATGAGGGTAATTCGGTACTTGACACCACTGAACTGTTATGAACTGTCAAAATGGAACGTTTCCATATAATTTGTATGAGATTAGTGATATGTGACGTCATTGCTCACTATCATCAATTGACCCCATATTTATTACAATATTGCAAATAAAAGTGATCAATGAAACGACACATAAAAAAGGTGCGCTTTTATAAAAATATGGTTTGGTAATTTATTTTGGGTGGTGGAAAATACCGAATTTAGCTAGTAAAATTACCTGATGTAAGAGACCTAACATCTGTTGTCTCGGGTGACGGACGCAGTGAGACATTGATGGAGAATAATAACTTTATCAGTTGTTGGTCTCATTCAATACCGCTCTGTCATGGTCAGGCGTATCACTAACCACTAGGTGAGCGTCCCGACCGTCCTTTTTTTTTTTCGAACTGACTACTTCTGTTGGCCGCAGATGGCCTTTACAGCTTCACCGGGCAATTGGCGAGCGCAGATGGCTCTCAGCCTTAAAATGTGCACAACGAGCCTAAGGGCGTCCCCGAACGGGACTCGAACCTCGGCTTAGGGCGTTGCGGAGGGGGCTTGGTAGCCTAACATATGTTTGGGGAGAAAAGCGGCCCGGCACATGCCGTTACGCGAATAGGGACTGTGCGAACCTACAGGGACACGCGACGATGCCCCCGCCGGCGGGGGCGGAAACTCGGTTGTTGGTTTGTGGAGTGTAATTTTAGTGATTTAGCTATTTCGGCCGCCGATGCGGCGGCGACCGTGTGGACCGACCGTCCTGTTCACTTCGTAACATAAAACATATCGCACGTTTCATACTATTGGGGCACATCTAAAAAAATAGCGTTTTTTAGTTTTACTTATAAACGGGCCCAAAATCAACACATCTACATGACGCTCTTGATAGAAAGAGTCAGAACGTGCAATGAAGCCGCGAAAACTTAGTTTATGCCTTTTTCATATTTGCGAGTAAAGTGTGTCGTTTTAATAATGCTGGGATAAACTTACTATGCGATAAGTAATTCATAACTAACGGCCATACTCTTATAATATTCTATTATTTTGCAATTAATGTTTTAATTTTTATGACTGATTTTGTGAGAACCGAAGCGCTCATGAATCTTCAAACGCGTTTTTCCAACAATCATGTTTTTCGAATTGTGCCCCTATAATATGAAAGCTGCGAATCGTTAATTAAGGTGTTAAGGGTGTTTTCTTCCTCTTCTGCAGGCCCAATGGCGGCGGATAGATACGAACTGTTGGACATGAGCAAGGAACAATCGCTTCTCGAGCAGATTATACAGCAAGCGCAACACTTCTTCATGCGGCGTCGCAGCGAGTACGTGCTGGATACCATCGCTAAAGAGGTATGAAGTAGCTATGGAACCATTTTTTATGTTATAAGTGTACAGGACGGTCTGGACGCTCACCTGATAGTAAGTGATACGCCAGACCATGACGGAGCGGCATTAAAGGAGACCAACAACTGATAGATAGTTATTATTTTCCTCCATCAATGCCGCACTGCGCCCCACACCCGAGACAACAGATGTTAGGTCTCTTATACCCGGTAATTTCACTAGCTACAGTGCCCTCATCCCGAAATACAAAAGTGCATTACACTCCTGTTTCACGGGAAAATATCTGGCTCTGCGGTGGTACCTACCTAGACGACTCAGTATCGAGTCCACCACCTAGTAAACCTGCGAACCTATAAATCTATACATATCAGTAAGGTGACACTTAGCTTTAAGTTTGTTTGACTCTTAAATTCTTGTTGCTTGTGTTTATCTTGTTGGTTGTCCTTATAAATATATAAATAAATTTGCAGTATCTGTTTGCAATATTGAAGTACGTTTTTTTTTCTTCGTGCATATTAATACGTACAAAAAAAAGTATTTTTAAATTTTTGTCTGTCTATTTGTTCCGAGTAATCTCTGAAACGGCTGGACCGATTTGGACGGGACTTTTTTGGGCTGGTAGCTGATGTTATGAGGAAAAACCATAGGCTACATTCATTTTAGAAAAACTTTAAATTTTAGAAAAACAAATCAATGTTTTACCGCACGGCGGACGTGCGTCGCTTGAGCTACGTGCTTTTAGGTTATGTTTTACCGCGGGAGAATATAATCATATAACGCGGGTATAACCGCAACCAGACGCTCTATTTGTATTTATATTTATTTGTTTGGAAAACCAACAGCATTTTATAGCACATTTAAACGAAACAGTTAACACAAACAGTAGCCAAAACAGTTTTCACCACAGACATCAGAATATACATTAGACTGGACGAGCCGCCAAGTTTATAGGCAGTCCCAGTGTCGCAATTCCTTTTCGGTTCTTACCTGTGAAAAGTTATTATATTTCTTGGTAAATTACTGATTCATTGCGATGATGGCATGTTACAATTGCACAGGATGGCATTTTGGAAAAAAAACGGTAATTTCTTCTAATTTCGTGCGTCTTGACTCGTCTCACAGAGCGTAAACTGGCAGCCAGTGTATACTCGTTGAGCTTACAGTTGTCGCACTTTAAACGCGGCTTGCCCCATCTCCTGTATTGGGAAATCTGTGGTTTTCACTAATTAAATAGTACAGAGTGTCGCTTAGAAATTATATAAAACTCGTAAATTAAGACAAACACACAATTATCAACTGATAGGTATAACCCTCACTCATTTAACAATCTTTTAAACTCAACTAACTTATTTACAAAAATATATGTCATAGATTGTATTGTATATTGTAGAGCGTCGGTGGCTCAGTGGTGTGGACTGTCGCCTTCCTACCAGGAGGGCTGAGGTTCAAATCCCAACACGTACCAATGTGTTTTCGAATTTTCGAAAATATATGTTACGTTATCCGACGTTCTTACGGTGAAGGAAAACATCGTGAGGAAACCTTCATGCACGCCTGCGAAGAGATTCGAAGGTTGTGTGTGAAGTCGTCCAATCCGCACTGGGCCCGCGTGGACGACTAAGGCCTAATCACCCTATACGGGTAGGCTCGTGCCCCTCGGTGGGGACGTTTAATGAGCTGATGATGATGATGATGATAGATTGTATATTTTGTATAAGACAAGTTTAAAATGCAACTATATTTAGGCTAGACAATCAGTGAGAGAAATATTTACTATTTAATTTGTTCAATAGGTAAAGGATCCCCTCATAGTGTCACATTGGAATGCTCTGAATAGTCCAACACAGTCCTGTGTCAAAATCAACATAATGGCCTATGGGTAAGTTTGTTATATACTTTATAATTTCAAATTGATATTACAATGTACTGAATACTGTGTATTTAACATTGCTCAAGTAGGTGCTCATATGGATTTATCAGTACTATGTTATCTTAATATTATAAAACAATGTATTATAGATTTGTCGACGACCATCTGGTGTAATGATCGAGACGTCGGCTGCTACACCAAGGGTTCCGGGTTCGATCCCCGGGCTGTACAAACATTTGTGTGCATGAACATGTCTGTATGTTTTCTATGTATAATATTTATTTACAAATAAAAATGTATATAAGAATATATGTTTATCCATCGTTAAGTACCCATAATACAGGCCTCACACTAAATTTGGGGCTATTTGGATATTATTTTTTATTATAATTTATTATTTGTCTATGGTAAATATAAAGTAGTATTGATTTTTTTTTTAGTTGACCACTCAAAGAAAATAGAAAAAAATAATTATAGATTGTCTTACATAATATTTAAAAAATATATTTAGATGATGAAGTTAGAGTTGAATACGTACAGTTAAAACGTTTATGACCTAATAAAGCGCCAGTTATGAATTCATAGGTTACGTTCCCACTAGTCGACAATAATCAATGTTTCTCTTGATTGTTAGATACGACGTGGTATGCCGAACGTCATTAGTGGTGCACGTGGGCGAGAAGACACTGAAGTGCATCTGTCGAGACGGCCGCGTGAGGCATCTGTCGTATGAGCTGCAAGAATTACGAGATCTCATATACTGTCAGGTGAGGCTGCATATTTTCGGATGTAGGTACTTTTCACTGGTCTGTTGTATGACTAAAATGATTTTTTGACTAAAAGTTATCTACCAAATTTTTGTTTTGAGTTATAATTTTTAATTGCTTGTTTTACATTATTATTTTAACTTATGCATACAAATGTAAGGTAACAAAAATTAATGGAATCTCCTACATTGGAATTGAAGGTGTCAATAAATAGGTCACACTTCAATAACACACCAATAAAGATTTTTTATTCTTATTATTTAGCAAAATACATTAAAAGTAAAAAAATCATTTTAGTTTAGTTATACCATCATCAACAACAGCTCATTTTACCCCCCCGAGGGGCACGAGCCTACATTTTACCCCACCTTCGTCATCCACACGGGCCCAGTGCAGATTGCCCGACTTCACGCCCAACCTTTTAATTTCTTCGTTGGCGTGCGTAGGTTTCCTCACGATATTTTCGTTCACCGTAAGAGCGTCGGTTAAACGTACACGTAATTTCGAAAATTCATACATTGGTACGTGGCGGGATTTGAAGCAGCGCCCTTCAAATCGGAAGGCAAAAGTCCACACCAATGAGTCACCGATGCTCATGGCATTATACGAAGACAGCATTAGAATTAGTGACCTAATAAACTATAATTAGGCTAGTATTGTGTTGATGCTAACATATTATTTCTATCCAGATATACCAGCACCAAATGACAGCCGTGCAAGCAGTGGGCCGGTGTATGGGCTGGCAACTGTTGGCCAGCAGTTCTCATCTCGGCTCCGGGCCCGTCGAGCCTCTCGGCAATGCGTCCTCGTGTTTACTCGCTTCACCTAATGGTACGTACTTATTAGTAACGTAGCGAGATGGAACCTGCGCACGCCTGCGAAGAGATTCAAAGGTGCGTGAAGTGGACCACGCACTGGGTCCGCGTGGATGACTGAGGCCTATACACCCGCCACGGGTAGGCTCGTGCCCCTCGGTGGGGACGTTTAATGAGCTGATTATGATTATGTAGCGAGATGACGCTGGAACTGGCAGGAAAAACAACAGGACTGCAATATGCAAATCGTTTTTTTTTTACATATTCTATTGAAAACAGCCTGCTAAGTGGGATCCAGTCGGCATTCGAAAGGTTGCTGAAGGCTGAATGAGAAAAGCAGAGGACCGGGATATCTGGCGGAAAATGGAGGAGACATATGTCCAGCAGCAGACTGCGATAGGTAGAAAAGAGAGAGAGAGTGAGAAGTATACTTTCTTATCCATTAATATTTTTTGTAATACTTGATTTAAAGTAAAAATCAAGGCTTCTTTGGGCGCCAGGCCGCTCTGGACGCGAGGTCTACTTATATTTATAAATGTCAGATTTACTAGGGATAACTTTGGGGGCATAGAATAAAGGTAATTTGTCATTTAGACCGGGTGTGTAATGTTTCCTATGACATTGCTTCTTGTTTTGTCAATTGATGACATAGTGTGAGACTTCGGCTTCGATACCAAGGGGTTCGTCGTGGCGGGATTTGAAGCAGCGCCTTCATATCGGAAAGGCAAAAAGTCCACACCAATGAAGCACCGATGCTCAATGGCATTATAACGATAAGACAGCATTAGAATTAGTGACCTAATAAACTATAATTAGGCTAGTATTGTGTTGATGCTAACATATTATTCTATCCAGATATCCACACCAAATGAACCGCCGGGTTTTGGCCCAAGGCAGTGGCCGGTGTATGGCTGGCAACTGTTGGCCAGCATTTCTCATCTCGGCTCCGGACCCGTCGAAGGCCTCCTCGGCAATGCGTCCTCGTGTTTACTCGCTTCACACTAATGGTACGTTACTTATTAGTAACGTAGCGAGATGGGAACCCTGCGCACGCCTGCAAAGAGAACACTTCAGGTGAGTGAGTTGACCACTGCACTGGTCGCTGGATGACTGAGGGCCTATACACCCGCCAGGTAGGCTGTGCCCCTCGGTGGGACGTTTAATGAGCTGATATGATTATGTAGCGAGATGACGCTGAACTGGCAGGCAAAACAATTGGACTGCAATATGCAAATCGTTTTTTTTTTTACATCATTCTATGAAACAGCTGTTAAGTGGGATCAAGTCGGCATTCGAAAGGTTGCTGAAGGCTGAATGAGAAAAGCAGAGGACCGGGATATCTGGGCGAAAATGGAGGAGACATATTGGTCCAGCACAGACTGCGATAGGTAGAAAAGAGAGAGAGTGAGAAGTATACTTTCTTATCCATAATTTTTTTTGTAAATACTTGATTTAAAGTAAAATCAAGGCCTTCTTGGGCGCCAGGCCGCTCTGGACGCGAGGTCCTACGTTATATTTATAAATTGTTCAGATTTTAACTAGGGATAATTTTGGGGCCATAGATAAAGGTAATTTGAACATTTAGACCGGGTGTGTAATGTTTGCTATGACAATGCTTTGTTTGTCAATTGATGACATAGTGTGAGACTTCGGCTTCGATACCAAGGGGTTCGTGTGCAATTTAAACACAAATAACCAATGCTGGTCGTGTCTATACTAATATTTACAAAAAGTAAATAAGTATGTTGATTTATTATTTACTACCCATATAAAGCTCCTCGTTTAAATGATGGCAATGGATATATATTAAAAAAGATGCTAGTAAAACAAATACAGCTAGCAATCAACAATGTATTATAAATAAGATGAAATCAAATCATAAAAATGATTATATACTCTAATAGGGATCGCACAGAGAACCTATAAGTACTTTTATGAGTGCTGTTCATTCGGTTAGGGCCGGTTGCGAATGTATTATCTTGTAAAAAGCTAAGCTAAAACAAAACGTATTTCAATAAGACATCCCTCTTTCAATTGCTTCACCCTATAATATTGTTACTATGTACCTACCTACATTATGGTTTGTAAATAAGTATTGAGGTATAGAAATATTATTTTCAAGTAATTTGCTAGTTTTTTACTATAGTTCAGGAAACATATGTTTGTATATTTAAAACCTTGAGTTATAAAAGCGAAATTACATTATGTACCAAGACCCATGTGCCCTGTTTTGTTGGTATAAAGTGAGTAATATTTTGTTTTTTTACAGGTGACAGAATGATAGCAATACGGTGTGAACCCTCTGTTGGTATCCAAGTATTTATTGCACAATCACCAAGGAAAGACTTCTTTGCCAGTGAACTAGTTCAAGACAAGAAATGGGAGAATCTAGGTGGATCATTCAAAGAGATAAAACTGGAGAAAATGGAAGGAAAAAACTTTTTGAACAAAATGGAGTTACTAATGGCTTGCCTAAGTAGTCCGTCGTAAAGCAATTCTAAAAACTAATTTAATATGTAGCAATAAGACAGTATTTGTAAGTGATAATTTTTTATCAAAATAAAACATGATTGAAGTAATAATATATTTTAATTATAAAGGAAACTTAGCAATAATTATTTAGGTAAAATGTTAAATAACCACTGAAAATTGTTCATAAATTCTTCTCGAATTATTTGACTCGAGACCATAAAATGTGATGGAATCTGAAACAAAAATAGGTTTTACCAAATAGTTTTGACAAAAATACTAATATATAAACACACAACACCCTTACTTTATCATCCTCATCAGCCTATATCATCCCACTATATGGACCATATAGGCTAACCGCCATCTCTTAAAGCAGTATTATCATAATGATACATTACCATTTAAGTACCAGAAAAGGCAGTCATATTACAGTAATAGATGATGGTAAGTCGCTGGCCTTCCCAAAGAGAATACCTGTGGGAAGTTTGGGCCAATCTGCCATGTTTCTCAAATGCTAATTGGTGGATGTTAAGAAACCACATATTCTAAGTTTGTAGCCCAAGAATGATGACTTAACATACCCTATTAAACTGGTCAAAAGTGACTTTTCAATAATATTCTAAACCAGGAACCCAACGCCCATGAACTGGTGTTCTAAACAGAATATTAATTGTAAATATATCAGAAAGATTTGTGACAATATAATGCATACACAAAACTATAGAATAATAACGAGCAAACTAATACTAACGTATGTAGAAGACCTATGCTATGCCAATTTCTATGGCTTGACACATTTTATAGAAAACTACAAGTTGTACAACCACATCTGCAGCAAGTGTAATAATGTTAGTAATTTGTTAGACAGACCCTAACTGGAGACAAAGACAACTGATTTATGAAATATTTAGAGATGTCACTGACTTATAAAATGAAAAATATAAGTCTACGATTATATGTGAGTACAATGGAATGTGACGGTGATACCAACAATACCTGTTTGCAGAGAACCATCACACATGAGATGCAATTTGGTGTATCATAAAATATTAGTAAAGAAAGAGCATACCTCAAATTCCAAGACAATAGTTGAACTCTTCCCAGCATTAAACCCTCTAGTGTTATCAAACATTGAATTTTAACACTTGGAAGGCTTCAGATTACGATAACGCTAACCTAACTAATGATCTATGACTAATTAAAATCGAAACACAGGCGTCGAGACGGAAGTTGCATCCCGCCACCGCGCCCATTGCCTATCTCCATAACCCTGACCGTTGCGGTTGTATGGGCGGCCCCCACCATAGGAATTGAAGGGCCTATTTCCGCCAGGACCCCAACCAAAGGAGCGACCTCCTCTGAAACTACCCCCGCCTCCGCCGCCACCACCACGGCCGCCCTAAAGTTACCGTTCCTACGGGCACCATCTCTTTTCCTGGATAATTCTACTTTTAAAATAGCGCCTAGCATTTCAAAGCCGTTCATGGCACTACACGCATCTTCCGCCTCGTGCATGTTCTCAAATTCAATGAATGCGAAACCAGGGGGATTTAGTGCACACCCAATGATTCAATTTGCCGCTATTTATTCGAATTCTTCTCCAAGTTTCTTTCTAATCCTTCAACGCGTCTCCAACGTAAAGCGTGTCCACCGCACTGACTCATCTTGTATTATCCTGTAATTAAGCGAAGCCCGTTGTAAGCTAATTGAGTTGGGCGAATTTCTACGACAAGACAGCTCTTAAATTAAGATTCTAACATATTGGCAGGCCGGAAATAAGTAATGTGGCCATCAACGCATCATGAGTGGTATAAATAATTAGATACAAGGGAAAGAATAAAACAAAATGTCGCCTGCCTGATGCCACGACAACGGCACATGAATTACGCAGTTTATAATATAAAAAAGAGCGTACTTACGTGTTGTAATGTAAATTAACTATTTTATTATAGTTTACCTAAAACTATTTATATTGTATGTATTTCTATAGATATACCCAAAATAAAATTTCAACAGAGAAGCTTGGTGAAACAAATCGATGAAATTTTTGAATGAACGAGTATAGAGTGAAAGAGTGAGTGATTGATAGAGAAAGAGTATAAAGACGCTAGAGATGTAACAAAATTGAAATTAAAAACATAGTGTATATATTTTTAATACTCTTTGTTAATGCCAACAATACGTTGTATATTTCATTTTTCTAGAATAAATTCAACCATATTTAAGGCATTATGTCACATCCATTTGAAACTACTAAACTCCATGGGAACTGATGAGTTTTGGAGTGGACTACGCGTCTTGGTAAATTTAAAGCACTTACAGAACCATTAAGCCGACATCTACAAAAGGCTGTTTACTGCGGCTCATTATTTTACAATAATGAAATCAACAGTCGACGTATTATGATCTAACCTTCTTTAAGATAATTGAGTTTTTTCGAACAAAATCCACACTTGTTGTTTGTTTAGTCTCTAACTTGAAGATTGAATTTGAAAGAGCCGCTACTGGTTCTTTGCAATCTCTACTGATTTTGTTACTGGGTGTTCACTACACGGCAATGTGAAATAATCCAGTAATAAATATTGTTAGTATTTTATTTGTTCGCTCAATATCGATATATTTTTTTGTTTGAACATCCGTAATAAACATGCTTGCCGGTTGATTAACTAATGACAGCTTGGCTTTATTAATATTTATTATCATTCACTCACTAACAGAAATGCCACAAAACAAATTTAATGTTAAATTAATATGACAATATTTTTTCGACTTTTTTAAAATGTTAATATAGTTAAATAATTAACATTTTCAAATAGTTCCGGTTCTTTTGTTAAATAACATGCACACGAAAATAATTGAAATTATATATTTTTACTGGCAATATTTTAATAAGGATACGGATGGAATGGAAAAAGCGGGAACATGTACACAACATCGATGTGTTACGAATCTGTGAACCATTATTCTGGTGGGTTCAGCGCGACGACCGGAAGGACGGTCATGGAAGGAGAGGAGGCTTGTATAAACGAGGAGGGAAGGCAGTGAGGAGGGAGAGGAAACTACACGAAACCGGCCAAACTACTTCGTCCAACGGTCGCGCGGCAGCGCGCATTTTTGCTTGTTTTCTTACCTCAGCCCCACCTTTGTTTCGTTAAGTATTGTTTATATTTAAAATTTCTATAAGAAACTGCAAAATATGCCGGTTAAAATTGTCGGACTTAATTAATGGAGATTGTGTTTTACTTAGTAAAAACACCTGTGCCGTGTGTGGATAGGTGTTAAAATAGGTTGCAGGCAAACCAAGGAGTGTATGCAAAAGTGAAATGAATATTTTCGTGTTCAGCTAGTGAATAAGGTGCTGAAGACATGGAGGTCAAAAGAGCAAGCCAATTTATGACAACTAAGGACAATGCGAGACAGGTGTTACTTTTGTGGGTGTGTGGTTGTAGTGGTCAGGAGTTGATGGGTGTTGGGGAGACAGATCCTTATTTGTTGAATAAGTCGTTAGGTCTAACCGAGTTACCTGGCGGGGTCATCGCTGGAGGGCGCTCTGTCTGGAAATTGGATGGCAGTCCGTATTTGCTCAGAGACGATCTGTTGGTGGAGAGAGACGCAGAGCTGGTGGTTGAGCCAGGGGTCGAGGTCGTTCGCCCGATGGTCCGCATACACCGGCGGGAAAATTGCTTGTTAAGTAAACCTGGTAGTATTTTTTATTTTAGTCATTGCGAACCCCTAAACAGAATAATCAGTCCAACATAAAACTTAAAATCGCTTTAATTGATTATTATCAAATTTCGCTTTAGTACTGTAGGTAGTAATTGCTGAAGATTGAATCAGTAGTCATTGTTTTATGAGGTACATGCTCGTGAGTAGATACATAGTATTCAAACTTAAACCAAACAGATTCTCATAAGAAAGAATCTTACTTGGAAGAAAAGTTGTCATACAATCACGAAACATTTCACCACAGAAGAAATCGAAATATAGTTCAGAATTAAAGTAAAATCTAAATTGTTCGTTGTTTGATTTCAAAAGATAAAGTTATTAAACTTTAGTGGTCAATTTTCTCATATCATAATTCCTAAACTGTCATTAACGATTTATACAGAATTTAAATTTATTACTAAGATTAATCCGTAATCTACGCAGTAGTCTTGTAGGATAATTAATCAAATATTTAAATGATTACTGAGAGAAATAGTTTTATTTTTACTTTGTTCACTCTTAGCTTATAATAAAGAGTAAAAATTAACGTGGAACTTGGTGTCGGCGTCTCAACCATTACACCAAATGGGGTGTCAATAAGTAATCACTAATGAGTATATTTTTATACCTATAAATTACCCCTGTTGTCAAACTATTATAATTTAAGTAAGTCCTTTATGGGTTGCCTCGTGTGTGTGTGCCTCCGCCAAGGCGAGCACTGCCGTACCATAATTTTCGGGCTCCATTTCACCCCATTTTCAGGCCTCAATTTGAGAATCTTTAGATAATAGCAGAACGCTGAATTTTCGTCATCTAGTAAGATATAAATAACCACATACTTAAAATCCAAAATTTCAAGTCTATAGGTCAGTTAGGGCGAAGTTAGGGAAAGCAAAGTTTCGCATTTACGATAGACACTCTCTCATGATCATCAAAAGCTGAAATTTGGAACAGAGTTAGGGTTTAATGGCCACATACAGGGAGAACTATAAAAACTAAGAAAATCGAAGATATTGAGGACTGTGCCCTGATTAGAAACAAAAAAGAGCCAGCCAAACAATCAGCGATTCGAGCATACCGCCTTTTAAAAAATACTCAACATGGTGGGCCGCTTCATTTGATGTCAAAAATTTAAGGTCTGAAGTATTCGATAAAGAACCCTCGGCAGTATAAGAGATATGGTAATATTGGTACATAAAAAATCGACGATCATTGCAAAAACCCAGCATAGTGGTCACATCTTCTACTTTCGTCTCCATCGAGACTTGGCTAGTTTTTTTAACAGAAGAGTTTTTGGTGGGATAATGCTTTCATTATAAAACAAATCTTAATGTAAAGTATCACTTAAACGGCGAAGCACTACATATTAACTGATATGAAGAATTCGTTGAAGTTAGGGCCGATAGAGTTAGGCCGTGTAGATTCAGTAGCTTGGCTCTACATGAGATCTGATAAATTTTTCACAGGGCAAACCTTGTGTTCGTACTGGCAACATTTTACATGAAACTTTTTTGGTGGGATAAACATATCATTTAATTTTAGGGCGAAAATAATAGAGCAGTCACGAACCACTTACGTTCCTTTCCCTTTCCGATATCAAACATTAGATAAAAACCACACGCGCTGAAATACCCGCGAACGACCGGGATACACAATACGAAGCCTATTCCAGCCGTATATTGATATATCCACCTGCTCGAGTGCATGTGCAAATATTTGTTAAGTTACGAAAGCAAATATAGGAAACGGGAACACTGCGAAATCAAACAAGTTCGGGCTGTTTATTGATTCGATAAATTAACTTTTACAATTACTATCTTCAGATGCTTTTGGTTGAATGAATCGTTATTTTGATATTAGGTCGCGTCCTATATCACGAGACTATTTAGATAAAAGTAACTATTGAGTTCTTGCTGGATGTCTTCCTCTAGTAGAAAAACTACCGTCCGAACCAGTGGTAGCATTTAATATTCAAAAGTGTTTTGTAAGAACCTAAAATGAATAAACACTTTTTCATTTTTACTTTGATACTTTGATTAAAACATTAGTTACATGGGATATCTTACATATGGTTATCACCATCGTCGACATATGCTAAACATAGCAATTAGTTTACTGCTGTTACTAAAAATCTCAAAACCTTGTTGGATTTAGACTGTATCTCAGAGCTGTGTCAATTTTTCCTTTTTTTTCCAATATTTCCCGTTTCCTTGCCTTTTAATATTTAGCCGTTTGCGATAGGAATATATGACATTGGCTAAGGCATTAAAATATAAGCTAGTAGCCGTAATTTTTTTCCCTAAATGATTTTTTGTAAAAAACTATGTCCAAAAAATACATATGTTGAAAACACCAAATAAACGGATTTATTAAAAATATATAGCTACCGACCACCATGTAACTGGACCAAACACTTGTGCAAATAGCTTATAACGATATAGCCATTAGTAATCGCAATCTGTCCTACGTTTACCATCTGACCTAAATTATTGACCTCGCCTGTGTACAGCTAGGCATTGCGGATTTTGTCTTCATGTATTTGGAAAAGGAATTTTCAAAATGTCATTATTGTAAGTAGCAGAGCTTCCTTAATTCATAATCATAACATTATATGGGTGTCAATATATTTTTATACCCAGTGAAATACAGGGTGTTTGGTGCATGGACTGACAGGAATTTTTGGTTATTGGTTTGGGAAAAGGACAAGGCATCTTGCAGTATTGCAACAACAAATAAAAGTGATGACCGATTAAAGGCACAATGACATGATTTAATGAAATAATTGCCACAAAAAACTAAGTTAACTACCATGAAACTTAAGACGGGCGGATTTTACCGGTGGAAAAGTAGTAAACCCCCCAACCCCTCAACCAAATCCTGTCGGTCCATGCACCAAACATCCTATATAAAAGTAAAATGGTTTTAGACCTTATTAACAAGAAAACATAAATGCTTCACTACATGCAACTTAACATTATAAATGATATTGACCGGTTGAACAACACATCTGTCGACAACTTACAAAAGAGCCTTAAAGTGAAAGATACGATTTGTCAGCTTTAACGTCGTTAACTCCGCAGCCTCTTTACGACACTGCATGAATCATACATTACATGCGACACGTGTTAATGCAGCAGCTGTACAAAGGCGCCGATGTCCTGACCCAGCCGACCCTGCCCCGTTCATTAGCCCAATCAGCAAGCACAAATCACTAAGACCTGGCTTCCTGCCTAATGTGGCTGACTTCCAAAGGTTAAGGGTATTATATAAAGGAAACAGAAAATACGTTAGAGCGGCGTATGCGATATAATTAACAGTAAATCAAGTAAATTGGTAATAAGATATCTAGGAACCATCTAGTACTCTATTGAAGATAACCGACTTCCTTGCATGCAAGGAAGCGATCTGCGATTCAATCTTGTAGCGGACGACACAATCATTCGTAAGCGTAGGGTGAGACTTAGAACAGATCGGCGATATGATAAAAGCTTACTTTCCTGCATTGCTATATGTTATAATAAATCACCACAATGCAGTGCCAACTTTAAGGATTTTTGAAGTAAAATACATTTTTTTTACTTGAGCCGTAGTCATAGGTACCTAAATCAATAATAACATTATACGATACAATTAGGAAGCTGTCATCAACCGCAATTAGTTATGGTTAGGTAACCTGGGCTTCAAATGCAATTGTTACTGTGTAAAATTCTTTTGATTCTGAAAATAATAGAGTTACGTAACTTACTTTCACTGAAAACAGTTTATCGTCATCACCATTAGGAACAGATTTAGAGGAAACATACACTTTCGTAGAGTGACAAGAACACTGATGTAATACATATTATAACATATGAAGTTGCATTAGATTCACCAATGATTTACATTACGGCGCTCATGCGTTCAAACAAAAAATGTTTCATAGAGTAAGGAGCCGAAGAAATTGCGGTCTTTTTAAAAAACAGCACGCCAATGGTATTAAAATATTGGACAGATATCTTTTTGTGTTCAAAAAACTGATTTATGGCAAACTAATTATAACAAACTGAAGGAAAAAGGGCAGGATAAATTATGTAACGTATTCTAAAGATAGACTATTAGGTACAATTTCTGCCTTAAAGATGTTAGTACGAGTATTACCATATTTTTAATAGGCAAGTAACTGTATATTTGTTATCTATGTAATCATTACTGATAAGGTCATTACTGCCTTGTTTTGTTAAAGCAGATAGAAGAAATAGCATTTTAGGAGGCGTATTAAATCTTAAAACTTAGTTCCAAGTGAATTAATAAAAGACTTTCTACGTTGAAATTTTAAATAATAGTGCATTATTTAACGCTTTCTGCTGAGATGTTTTAAAAATTACGGTAACTGAAACATATTTGTGTCGATTCTTATAATTGGCGCAGTAAAGTCAATTTTCCTGTTGGGGATCTTGCGTGTAAATCCGCAAATGTAAAAAACCTGACAGCAATAAGCAAAAAATGGGCCGCAGCTTTCACTATTAAATTGGGATGAGTATTTTTCATGCAACCACAACTAGAACGATACCGTCGAAATGAGAACAGCGAAAATACCAAACAAAGAATATGATGAAATTTTTATTTACCGTGCATATTCTTTGCTAATAATGCAAACTGTGTGTTTTTAGATAAGGTCAAGATTAGGTTAATATGCTACTATAGTTAATTATTCTTGCATCAAAATATTATGACCTTTGATCTTTCAGAAAAATATTAAAGAAAGACCGACCCACACGTCGACGTCAACAGAAAAAGTCCCCTCACGTAGCTCTGTTGATAGAGGTGCTATCAAAATTATGTCAAGATCTGTAAACAGTGATAAAGGTGAACACCGTGCTGGCGACAACCTAAGCAAGCATCGCATCTTACCTATTCACTTCTCTTTCTATTTCGGGGTGTCAGAACGAGTGCGATTACGTAGGGCGAGTATACCTGACTGCTATCGCTAATAACCTATTACCTAAGTTCACCATTTATATCCAGCTGCTTTTTGTGATTTGAAACCCAAAGGTTACTTTATAACATTTACAGTTGCGGTAGACTGGTCTGGCGTTAAGTTGTGAACATTTGTGGGCCAAAACCTAGATAAACAACGTTGTCATGAGTCATCAAATGAGACTTTGCAGTAAAGAATCCGGTACGTTTTCTGTTGGGTTAACGTTGCTGCAGTTTAAGAGTCGAATGACGAAATCTCATAAAGCTTATGTGTTAATTATGATTAAAAAATTGGCAATTAAGAAGAAAGAACGTAAAACCAAGCATTATAGGTACAATATTGTTAACCATTGATTGACTGGTTTCTGAGTAGACAATCCTAAACTCTTTAGCTAGGTCTTTTGGTCCGCCAACAAAAACATCGAGGGAGTTTGAATGTGTGAGAAAAATAAGTCTATCGATACACCTAGTATGTATTTATGTTACAAACGACCTACTTAAACGTAATTACACTTGCTAATAAGGTAAACGGCTTCTTTATCTTCTCTCAATGTTACGCATGGTCAATATCATGAATGAATCATGGTGAATCATTAAACGACATACGTTAATACTTCCTCCGTGTGACGGTTTGATGATTGTGAAATAAAATCAATTAGATGTTGCTAATGCAGTTACAAGTCCTACTATGGGTATTCATAATTATACACACTGGTGCGTATCCTTATGAGTTCCCAGAATTGGCTTGGACTTATTTGCGAATCAACATATCATCCTACGCAAATGATTTATGAATATTCTAATTAAAGAAAATACTGAATACTTTGCTCAAAAACGAAAAAAAAGCCATTAAAAGGCAACTGTTTGGTACATTTTATAGCCTCTTTTGATGTTTTGTAATTTGCAATAACCGATGATATGAATCATACTTTATAAAAAAATATTTGGTTATTGATTCATATCACGAAGAGATAACCGGGTGGCAACTTAATATAACTTCCGTTATGAAGCATTGTTTAACACTTATTTTTATTTTAGGAATTCCAGCCACTGTTTGCAATTTATTGATATGACTACGCCCTCAATTAATTGACGGGCAAAAACCGACAAGTAATAGATTTTATATTGTACTTCCTTTAATAACAAAATGTTAGAACATTTTCAAATGTACGCATAAAAGTCATGAAGTTATCATCTGCATTTTCTTCAGAAAAATGGTGATGCTAGTTTAATTTATTTTCGCTCATTAGCCAGCAAGCAAAACGACTCCTCATAATAATTTCTTGTTAGTTTATATCTTTAATAATCAGATAACAACAATATATGATTAAAACACGTAGTAGTTAATTACATTAGTGCCATATAAAATAAGCGCCGTTTATAAAACAGATGCTGTAATGATGAATCTTAATTGCGATACGTCTTCTTAGTTCTATCGAACATCGTTCGCCCGATTAATGCTGTACGTGAGTGATGGTGCTATAGTATTTTTGTTTCCAACTCCCAAAACTGATATCGATTTCTGGACAATTGTTCACTTATTTGGGGTCACGACAGCTCGAATATAACTGTGAAATGTTGGATTTTTCCCAACGATTGCTGTTTATTGGAGCTTACGTAAGTCACGTTTTGCAGGTGTAGGTGGTGTTTTCGTATAAGGATAGGTCGCCAAACCGGAATTTCAGACAACTGGCTTTTTGCAATATTCTCTCATTATTATTTTTGGATGTGACGAAACATATCTCTATGTTATATGTTATTGGTGTTGGTTTCCGCACTAAGTCCGTGCATTGGACCATTGTGCGTGAGCAAAACCTGAAAACATACTTAAGTCCCGAGAATATGATCGCGTGATCTAGATAGCTAGGAGATATATGAAAAAAAGTTAACCGTTTGTAATATTGAAATTTTTTAATACTTGGAAAACAAAATTGAAATACTAACGGAAAGTTTGTCTTTAAAAGCAATTATCTACATTTGGAGACACCAAAAAAAAAACCTGCAAATAGAATAAAAACGACCTAAAATGTGACTGTTACGTATGGGTTATGCTCCAATTACTGTTTACAATTTATTGATAGCAGTACCGACAAATAAAGCCAAGAGTTTACAATTTTATTAACGTCGTTTTATAAGTTTAGTTCCCATCCTATGCGAATAGCTATGCAGTAAACTTGTTGGACCTTGGATATCAATAAATCCTTAGCTTGTTTAATTGTATCAAGTTCTTCGTGATGTGTATCTTGACAAGACGGCCGCTGCCACAGATGAAAAAAAACTTTTACTCTGATATAATCCAGTCCACGCTGGGCCAAAGCTCGTCCCAATGTATATAAATAATTGAATATCTGTGATTAGACGCACGAGAGATCGACGCATTCTTTAGGTAAATTATAAATTTATCGAGTCTATAATGAAGAACTAATTGATAATGTATAATAAATAATTTATTGCGTTACGAGTAGAAGTTGAAAATATCTCTTTTATCCTCATTAATAAATTAATTAGCGTTTCCAGCTTCTCTAGTCTAATTAATTGCTGTAGCATACATTCATGAAAGATACAAATAAGCTAATACCACTTTAAAAAATAGTGTCCACAAAAACATGGGTTCTGCCTATTAGTATTTCTGGCAGTTTTCTGAGCTATAAGACAATTTATAGAGCGCCAGTTAGGCCCGGCTTCGAAGAGAAGCGACGGGTGCATGACGAGATCGCAGCGATACCGCCAGCCATTGAACCCACCACCTGCCGGGTGCTTACCAAACTCTACCCAGTTGAGAAATCAGTTTTAGGAATCTTGACTATAGCTGCATGTTACTCTTACCTACTTAGGAGTCGAAGTGGTCGCCATTACCGTAAAGGGGTCGAATCATTCAGCTTTAGCTTATAGTTAATTTTAAACTAGGTAATACAATGTCACTCCGGAATACTTGGAGCACCAACAGTGTATTTGTTGTTCTTGCCCGGTGAAGCTGTAAAGACCATCTGCGGCCAACAGCAGTAGTCAGTTCGAAAAAAAAAAAAAAAACTGTATTTGTACTTGTTGTTTTCCCTTAAAATATCATACATGTCATGAAAGGGAAAATAAGTACAGAATTTTGGGCGTTTCTAAGTCGTTCGCTAAGATGTCACCATTGCATTGATCACATAATGTGGTATTGTGACAGAAAAGGGTCAAAAAGATTAAACTATTAAAAGGTATACACTGGTATAACTATCTCAGACAGACCCCATATGTATCAAGTTCTTGAAGTATGTGATTTATTGAGTAGGTTAGGTATACATGATTGGTGCTATGTTCTGAAATGTAAAAAAAACGGTGTGAAAAATTCGATGCAACGTCGTACTAAATCAGTTGCATCGGCCGATATGATGTAGGTTCGGCTGTGCCACAGTGTGCCACCTCAGACCGTGGTGATCACTCGGCGTGGTGGCAGCGTGAAGTAATAGTCATGCCCTCAGTTGACAACCAGCCGGAACGATGGTGGGACATTATAAAAGATAGCACTCAATACATTTCAGATTGGATCAATAAATTTCCATTTACACTATAAAGTCATTCTAAGGGTAGGAACCGTGAAGTTGGGCGCCAATGGCATCGATCGATTACCACTGCTGATGTTACTGATAATTTGTACCTACACGCTGATATAAAAAATCAAAAAAAAAAATCAAAATTCTTTATTCAAGATAGGCTTACAAAAAGCACTTATGAACGTCAAAAAATATACAAAAACTAATATAAAAAAACAATTAAAAGTGCTAACTAAAAAATATAAATTTTTGATGCTTTGAAAAAAAAGCGCTCAAGCCGATTGGCCGTTGAGAAAAGAACACCAAGAAAACTCAACAGTGAGCTTTTTTAAAAAACATACTTAATGGTAACAATATATCATAAACACTGAAATCTGAGAATTAAGAACAAGGATTTTATCACATAATATTCGTCAATAGTGTAGACCCTTTTTTTAGAAAGGTGGTTTTTATTCTAGTTTTAAACATTGTAAAGGTAACTGACATATTTTGCGGTACCTTATTGAAAACTATACATCTTCCTATAAAAGATTACCTATCTTTAAGTAGTCTCAAAGTCCAGAACAGCAAGTTTGTTTCTATTCCGAGTATTAAATGTGTGATCAAATTTTTTAAAGGTATGATAGATTTACGGACGTAAATTAAATTTTCATAAATATATTGTGATGCTACAGTCATTATTTTAGTTTTTTAAAATTCCTTAAGAGAGTAACGGCCTAAGGTATAGAATAAAACGAATAGCTCTTTTTTGTAGTAACAATAGTGGTATTAATGTCGCAGCTGAACCTCCCACAACAGTAGAACCTATGACATGACATATGAAAATAATGAAATAAACCAATCTTTGCTGTTTCTACATCTGTCAAAAGCCTATCTTCCTACAGCATAAGCTTGCCGACCTATAGTCTACCAGCCAGTGATTCAAATGTGAGGCCCCCATTGTAACTTTGATCTAAAGGTTATACCAAGAAATGCAGTGGAGTTTAACAAGGTTCCACTTGATCATTATTCAGAAGTTAGTTGGTCTTCGTACCTGCCTTACATGGGCATCAGTGAATTTTATACATTTAGTATTTTTTGCATTAAGTAAAAAGCATTATTAGCAGTAAACCAACTGCATTACTTGAGACAAGAGCTCTATTACATCGTCAAAAGTCGCCTTCGTCCTGTTAACATTAAAATTCAAATGACGTACATCAGCAAATAGAACTATATCCGAAAGACTTTTACAATAGTAAGGGAGTCCGATTTATATATATTAGAAATAATAGAGGGCCTAAATGAACCCTGGGGTAACCTCCATGCGCAAAGGAACCAATGCGACTTTGTGCCATTAATACAGACTTTTGAACTCTTTCAGAGAGGTAAGATTCTACAAGACTCAATGACATTCTGATACACCGTAATGTCTAACGTTAATAAAAGTGTTTTATGGTCCGAAACGCAACAAAAAGCTTTAGACAAAATCGCAAAAAACTCTGATTTGCAATCATGTTTGTCCTCCCAGCATCAAAAATATGCTTAATAAGTGCAATCCCAGTCATCAGTATATTTTTTTATTTTTGTGAAGCCAACTGTTCTCATGGTACATATAAATTTGATTAAAACCGTAAAAAATGGTGCAACAAAGCAACTGATTAGAATAAATTTATCTCAACTATTTTACTTAACTCGCATATGGAATAAATGAAGATAGTGGCCTTCAAAGTGTAGATGGATCACTTTACACCTGGTACTTTAAATAATGTGCATCTGAAATTTACTGTATTTCATTAAATTGGAAGGAGACTACTTTATCTAAGCAACAAGATATTAAAAACTATCAAATGCTAGAAATGCGAGAGTCAATACTATCAATAGATTTTACTTTATGATATGCTAAGTCAGAAATACGCCATAGATCTCTGTTTTTTTTAATATTAATTCCTTGAAAGTCTTTGGTTATTGGTGTCTGGAGTATGTGCTAAAGCTAAAACACTTTTTTTTGCATTCATGAAACAGCTAGATGTCAAAAGAGAGCCAGCAATGGAAAGCTCTGATTAAAGTGCTGGTTGTTTCAATTGGAATATTGGTGAAATAATTTTCAATACCTAGCTACTTCGAGAATCCGCGGCTAACAGATATTATCGTAAATTTAATGGAGGAAATTATTATCGCGACTTTATTCTTACATGTTTCTTTGTTAATAATATTCCAATTGGCTTAAATTTTATTACAAGAACCTATTTATTTGTTACGCAAATAGATCGACTTGGCTGTCGTGACAAACTTTTTTAAAATTTGAATAATTTCTAAACAAAGCAATAAATAATTGGAGTCCGAAGATGTAGCCTTCAAGTTATATAAATTAAAGTATATTTCACTTTTATATGCCTGGTTGTCGCCACAACACAGAATTTGGATTTGGATTATTTACTTTATTGATTTTGTTAAGAAATATACATCATAGGTACTTTTGAATAACATTACAGTTTTCATATAACTGCTATATTTGATACATATAAATGCAATTGAGCATTTTTTGGTCAACAAGAGCTTGTATCTATTAATTCGGTTCTTATAACTGGCCTATAAACAATATCTATATTTTTAGAGACATGACAGTGCTCAAATTGTGCCCACTGTCCACCTATGGGTCTGATGTAAGCAAATTAATATTGCTTTTTTGAAAGTAAATTTCACAAAAGATGTTATCTAAGCAGTAGCGTAGTAGAGTAGCTCTTGTAGGCACAGCGAATGATAGGTAAATTAAAAGACTTAAACAAATTAATAAACTGGACAGAAGATTATGCGACGATCTAAAAATATTAATGTTGAAATCTCCCATACAAGTACCTTCTTGGTGATTTACAACCTTTTTAGAACTTCTCCATAGTGGTCTCAAAATAAGTTATAATCAGAAGATGGAGGTCATATACACAACTATAATATATAAAATTATTATTCATCATCATCATCTCATTTAAACGTTCCCACGAGGGGCCGGAAGCCTACCCGTATAGGGTGATTAGCTGTAGTCGCCACGCGGGCCCAAGTGCGGGTGGACACTTCACCACAACCTTTGAATCTCTCGCAGCTGCATGAGGGTTTTCCTCACGATGTTTTCCTTCACGAAAGGCGTGCGGATAACGTACATTTTCGAAATTCGAAAATACATTGGTACGTGTCGGGATTTAACCTCAGCCCTCCGGTAGGAAAGGCGACAGTCCACACCATTGAGCCACCGACGCTCCCTAAAATTACTTATATCCCAAGAAAATATATTCTTATTTTAAACTTTTCCTTAGATTTGTCTTGATCGTATTTTGATCGCCTCGTTGAGTATTATCATTCATTTATTTTTGTCAACGATTCAGTAAGTGTTGACCACGCTTCGTTTTGTGCAATGATACCGTTACGCACGATCAGCGTATTTTCTATTTCACCTAATTTTTTATAGCTATATTATAGGTGAGTGAACGAATGATACCCGAGCAAATCAATTAAATACATTTTCTTGCATCGAAATGTTTATTTTCATTTGCTGTACTTGGATATATTATAAGGTCGGTATGATGAATCATTTGAAATTAATTACATTTGTGGTTTCCCACTATTCGAACTTGCCCATGTTGGTGCAGCGATATTAGTCAAGTCCATTTATATTCTTGTAATATTTTCCTTTGCCACAAAGCATACAAATTCTATGTAAGTATACAGCAAGCAGTTAATACCTAAATATTAATTACCTTAATTACTGGAGACCGAAGATCTGGCAGCTACCTGGTCCAAGAATAGTTTAAGCGATTCAAAAGGGTACGCTGCCCTGCTTCGGAAACTTTACCAAGGGGGTTCTTTTAATTATTTTATTTAGTTATTATTATTTTTTTTATATTAATGTTTGATATAGATGATATTAGAAGTTTGATCTCATAATATTTTACAGTTTCATCGCATAATACACACGCTATTAAATTCACTACATACTAAAATTACCTATATTTTGATTTGCTAAAATCGAAAACCAAAACATTTCCAAAATTTTATATATTGTATGTTTTTTTATGTATTATATCATAATATGTTTTTTTATTTGTTATGTTTCATTGTGTTGGTATTGCTTTTATTCAACCTATCGCAGTCCACTGCTGGACATAGGTCTCCCCCATTTTGCGCCAGATATCCCGGTCCTCCGCTTCTCATCAGCTCCACCAGTCCTTTCGCTATCGTCGGTCTCTCGAGCCGGAGGCGTCCTACGCTACGCTTGCGAGACGCGGTCTCCACTCCCAGAACCGTCTTCTTCAACGGCCATCGGTTCTGCGAATACGTACCAAGCCACTGCCCCTTCCATCTTGGCTGATCCGGCGGGCTAAATGTCGTGACTTTAGTTCTTTTACGGATTAAATCATTTCTGATCTTATCCCTAAGAGAGACACCGAGCATAGCTCGGGTATTGCTTAGTAATAATAAAATATATAATAAAATAATTGACCTCTCTCTTCAACCTCAATCAAGGTTTAATATTTAATTATGATTATAAAAGCAAAACTTCGCGTATTTTCTCATTAGAAACGATAAATAAGATTATTATTGTATCAAGACTACATAGATGTACTTATAGTGGCATTTAAATCTCCAGAAATAGTTTTAAATGTCCATCTTGTGCAACCACTAAGTTCACCCAGTGCATGCCTCAATGCAGACGCTTACACAACGCTGGTGCAGTTATAAATAACAATATTGCATGAGTTACAATGTATAACCTATCTCAGGAGTCGTAAATTGAAATTTTTAGTGACATATAAATCTAAAGATTTGTTACGAGCGTTAGTTACGAGAGTTATATTGCGGTATTTCAATTAACTACATACTAAAAGATAAGAATTAGAGGTTTCACTATTAAAAGTATCTATTGATAGATTAAGACTTAAGTTTGCAGAACACTTGCATTTCATAACTGCAAAATTGTATGTATACTTTATAATATGTATACCTAAGATGTTATACCTATTAGAAAGCAGTTAGTTTCAAAATGCATTTTAACTGAAAGTTCAGAAGACAACACGCACAAGTTACTTGATACGGACTTGCAAAATTGACGCCTATAACTGGTTAGTCATTGCGATGTTAGTATCCTGGGATTTGAATGGCTAATGATGATAGTTTGTAATACCCAGCGGCAGGACAATGAACATTGTGTAACCGGAATGTACCTGCATGAGTCGCATTATTGTTATAAAAATAACGTACAGTGTGACACTACGAGTAAAAATAATTGAAATCAAAAGATTTATAAGGTTGAGTATTGATTTTAGTATATTTTAATTTAATGTATCACACTAACTTAGGCCTACAAGTGATCGCAAAATACGTCTTTAATCACTTGATTATGACACGATATAAATAATGTAGTCTTAATAAAACCAAAATGACTGAAAATATTTATATAATACCAACTCAAACTATATCTTTAGCCCTAGTCTAGCAGATACATATTTTGTTTTTATTATGATAATCACACTGCAAATAAAAGAGATGCATGGCGACGCATCACGCAAGCAACCACTTGCCACGACCACTCTGACATGAGTAGACGACTAAGAACATTTTTTTTTATGTTTAAGACATTTTCTTTATGTTTGTTGACATCGACATCCAAAATTTACCTTTACATGTCTAATTTATCAAAGATAAACGATAAACTTATCGATTTAGTCGTTTTATACAAGCACTCCTGTTAGCTGTTGCTACAAAATTGAAGGTTATACCTATCTTCCGTAATAGTGTGATATACATATAAGTATATTGATTATGTGTAATATTACCCTACTACAACATAAGTATTGAAGTTATATTTACGTTTTAACTTAGTTTAACGGCTATCAGGGGTCTTACCACAGGCGGTGTAGTATAGTCTGATCTGCACAAAATATGAATCTCTGGAAAACGATGAATAAAAATGGTGTTATTGACGTTAATTGAATTACCTATATTGAATGGTGTTTATTGTAAAAAAACTTTAAGGAACTATACGTTACTAAGGATGCATAAAAGCACCCCTAAATAAAAATTATAAAATAACCTTGCATACCAGAAAAACTCATCATGTCATAATAATAATAAATTTCAATTTATTATTTCGTTTTAATCAGGCCGAGTTCAGAGAAGATTCCACTGAAAAGATTTGCAAACCGTGTTTTGGAAGGTGAGTTACTCGTCCCTTAACAAAATAAGTAATATGGCTGTACCTAGTCACAAATATCAAGGTTTTTATTTGGATTACTGCTACCTTTCATCACATGATCATGTGTATTGTGTACCTACGATAGAAACATGCCCCAATGGGTTCTATTTGTAAATATCTTGTTCCATCTTCACGCTATGCAGAAGCAAAGATTGCTACTAATTTTATGGTCTGCCAAAGGTGAAAGTGTGACTGAACGGCATAGGATTTTGCGATTAAAAAGTTATGTTAATGATTTTTATATAAAATAACTTAGGTATTTAAAGCTAAGCCCTTGTAGCCATAACACATACTCCCCGTAATAAAGGTTAAGCGTAGTTTCGAAATATGTACAACACGAAAAAACTACTAAAACAAACAGCAAAAAGCAATGTTGAAGAAATCTTGCCAGTAGGATTAACGGACTGCGTAAGTACCTTTACATACCTTATCAAACTGAAGAGTATCGTGTGCACAGCATGACCCAAAAACTTGGCCCTACTGTGAACTAAATGTACAGGAGATACTATCGTTTCGCTCTGTTTGTGCTCGTGAAAAGCGTGACAAACTGCCTACCTCATCCGATGGGCAGAAAAAATGTCCCCAGTAAAAGTTGCTAAGTGTCGGTATTGTTCTTTAGTGTGAAATTGATGATTCCGTCTGAGAAATGTTTCTATTATTGTGAATCACGGTTAACTTTAATAGTGTTTAATCTTAAGGACTTTTAATCCAGTCATACATAGGCGTATAGGGTTGTCACCTTTTTATTTTTGCATTTAAAGTACATTGGTAATAAGTAAAAGAAAAAGGACACAGTATAAAAGTATATTACAATGTATTTTACGTTTTATATTTAAACATTTTTTGTTGCATTTTACGGTTTGTATTAAATTAGTATCTTTACTTTTTTTATACGAAATTTATCGATTATTGATAAAAAGAATCGTATAAAGAAATATACTTACATCATCATCATCATCAGCTCATTAAACGTCCCCACCGAGGGGCACGAGCCTACCCGTATAGGGTGATTAGGCCTTAGTCGTCCACGCGGGCCCAGTGCGGATTGGACGACTTCACACACAACCTTCGAATCTCTTCGCAGGCGTGCATGAAGGTTCTCACGATGTTTTCCTCACCGTAAGAGCGTCGGATAACGTACATATAATTTTTCGATAATTCGAAAATACATTGGTTGAAATGAGTTTTAACAAACGCACATACACACACACGCATGTACTCAACGGCACGCACGCACGCACACACTCACAGAACGCACACACAACTCACGCACGCACACCACTCACACACACACAATGTTCAATATATGTTAATAGTTTAAGGTTAAAAATGAAATGTATTTCCTAAGAACTGTTGTATTTTTCATGAATTTTGATTGTTTTATTGCTGTTATTTTAAGCCACTATCAAAATAATGTAAGGAAGAGCAGTGTCCTCCTGATACAGGCACACATAATGTGCTTAAACGGAGTCACTGAATACATGTTTAAGACTGCTTTTACATTTGTTAAAAATAAAAATATTTATTATATTTATTATTATTATTATTGGTACGTGTCGGGATTTGGAACCTCAGCCCTACCGGTAGGAAGGCGACAGTCCACACCACTGAGCCACCGACGCTCTATATATATATATATATATATTAGATATATATATATAATATATATATATATATATTATATAATATATATATATATTATATATATAATATATATATAATATATATATATATATATATATATATATTAATATATATATATTATATATACTTACCACTTCAATAAAATTCAAATAATGCAAAATCAAGTATTTTCGCGTACTTTATAGATATCTATAAAGTAAAGAGTACAATAAAATTACATTAAATGACGACCCATGTGGTGTTGCGGTTGAGAGGTCGGCTGCAAACACCAAGGGTTCCGGGTTCGATCCCCGGGCAGTACAACATTTGTGTGCATGAACATGTCTGTTTGTAATGTCTGGGTGTTTTCTATGTAATAATATGTATGTATTTACAAAAAAAAATGTATATAGTATATTTTCCGTTGTTTAGTACCCATAAAAACAGGCTTCACGCTTAACTTGGGACTAGATGGCGCTGTGTAAATGTCAGTGGATATTTATTATTTATTTATTTATTATTAAATAACGTACAAAACTTAAATAAGAAGTACGTTTTTTTTTCGAACTGACTATTGATGTTGGCCGTAGATGGCCTTTACAGCTTCACCGGACAAGTGGCGAGCACAGATGGCTCTCAGCCTTAAAAGAAGTACATGTGACACCCTTAGACTAACCAGATGCACAATCTCACTCTAAAAGTGTCCGTTGCGCAAAATTTTCATTCAAAATTACGTCGCTCGCTAAATGTAATAGTGACATAGTAGTACGCCTGTTCTTTTGATTTTGTACCCTTTTAATAACACCTTAAGGTCACAATTTTAATGAATGACACATTTAATATTAATGTAATAAATATAAAAAATTATCAAAGTATTTGTCAGACGGTTCAGAAATTTTTGGGGTTGTTATTTCTTCGTAATTGTGCATCTGGTAGAAAACACCTCTTAGTAAAGTATTAGGTTGTAATAAGGTATCTTAATTTTTGTTGACCTTAAAGTTATAATAGAAATTGCACACACGTCGTCGAAATATTAAATATTTTAACTGCAGTAAATTGACCAGAAAGTATTATAAACCTGTTTAATGAAACGTTATCTACATATTGTCGCTAAAACTTGTTTGGGGCCCTGATAGAACGACCACTGCATCTTAAACAACATGCATATCAAAAGGGTAAGTCCACGGAGACCGCCTTGCTGACTTTAGTCGACAAGGTCGAACGGGCTTTAGAAGACAAACAGATTGCCCTATGTGCATTTCTAGATATTGAGGGGGCCTTTGATAATGTCACAATTGACGCACTAGAATGCGCACTAGTACACAAAGGTATCGACAATACAACGACCCGGTGGATCAAAGCTATGCTACTCAATCGTACTGCAATCGTGAGTATTCACGGCACAGAAAGAGTGTATCAAACAACAAGAGGCTGTCCGCAGGGGGGGTGTTATCACCCCTCTTGTGGTCTCTAGTAATGGATCAGCTACTTGAATTGACCTCTAAGAAAGGTTATGACGTACAAGGCTATGCTGATGACGTGGTAATATGCGCTTTAGGACCGTGTCAGAGCACAATCTCGTCATTACTCCAAGCATCTCTAAACACAATCAATCGATGGTGTAAAGAGAATAAATTATCGATTAACCCGAGTAAAACTATTATAGTACCCTTCACGAGAAAACGCAACTTAAATAAACTTAAGGAGCCAACTCTAGAAGGGATAACTATAGTTTTCCACGGAAGTAAAATTTTTGGGAATAACCATAGACCAAAAACTTACATGGAACACGCATCTGGATAACGTCATCACAAAGGCAAAAATTTCCCTAGGGATATGCCTGAGAGTAGCAGGGCCGAAATGGGGTATACAACCCAAAATCGCCCTATGGCTATATACCGCCATTATAAGACCAATGGTTGCCTACGCTGCTGTGGTCTGGTGGAAAAAAGCCCTACAAGTGACTAGCCAGAACAAGCTCAATAGCCTACAAAGAACAGCCTCAATTCTGGCTACTGGGGCTATGGGATCCACACCTGCCATCGCCCTAAACGCCGTATTAAACCTACCGCCCCTACACCTTTACTTAGGGAAGGAGGCGCGGGCTAGTATGTGCAGAATGGAGCGGAGCGGAGTGACTCAATGGAGCTCAAATACACTAAGATCCCTTAGGGAAAATACACTTAGTACTCCAATTCTGGCCATGACAAGCGATGTCATGCTGCCGGAACTCAACTTCACTAAATACTACAAAGTGGAGTTCCCGAGCAGGGAGGAATGGCTTCAAAGCCCCGACACCTGCACAGACAGCAAAATCTGGTACACAGATGGCTCCAAAATGGGTAACAAAGTAGGATGTGGAGCCTACCGAGACCAACCTAGGGCTAACATTAGCACCAATTTGGGTCAGTACGCTTCCATCTTCCAGGCTGAAGTATACGCCATCATAGAATGTGCGGAAGCGAATCGACTGGAAAACTGCGTTAACCAAAACAACAATATGTTCCGATAGCCAAGCAGCTCTAAAAGCATTAAGCTCAACCACTTTAAAATCAAAGCTGGTAAAAGACTGCGTGACCAAACTAAATGACCTGGGAGGAAATAACAGGATAACTCTCAAATGGGTACCAGGTCATTCTGACATCATTGGCAACGAAAATGCTGATGAACTCGCAAAGGCTGGGGCCAACGCCATCCAAAAGACTGTAGAACCTGTCTGTGGCATCCCTGAAAGCCTAAGGAAAAATGAACTAGAACGGAAGCTCCTCGAGGACTCTGTCAACTACTGGCTAGAGTCACCAGAGGCAGCTCACTCAAAAGCGCTAATCAAAGCCTACTCAAAGAAGCGAACCTCTGAACTGCTACAGCTCAGTAAACCCAAGGTCAGGGTCCTTGTAAGGGCACTGACTGGACACTGCAAGCTGAAAAGTCACCTTCACAAAATGAAGCTAAGTGACTCGGAAACCTGCAGATTCTGCGCGGAAGAGAGAGAGACACCAATGCACCTACTCTGCAATTGTGGTCCTCTACAATGGAAGCGAAATATCCACTTGGGTAATTATTATCTATGCCCAAGTGACATCAAATCTATAAAGTTGGGCAGGGTCCTAAACTTCCTAAAAAGTGCCCAACTATTAGATGAACTCTAAGAGAGGAGCGAGTCACAAAAGATCTTCTAGGTCGAAGTGACTACAGGTCTGCATAGCCTGAATAGCCCTCAAAACCTAAATAATAAATAAATACTATAAAAATATGCATTGTATAAATTAATAAGTATTATTTGTATTGAAGCTCCTATTTTACCTGACAAGAAATGCGATTATTAGAATGTAAGTACCTTCAATCTAAACTACTGTAAGACCTCATACCAATGAAAAAAAAACTTAGTTTCAGATAAACATTTAAATTTGGACATTTAGACACTGAACCAAGCTGTCTAATAAAAGGAACCAATTATTTTATTACAGGTATTTAAAATTGTTACTCGTATTTTTTAGTATTTAGTAGGTACTTCGTGTACCTACTACTCGTGCAAGCGTGAACGATGCTTGGGAACGTTTACGTCGATTTACAATCGTCACGTTCGCTCCTAGTCGTGATCCAAGGGATTTGCGACTACTGCTTTTACACACGACAATGGCTCAGTTCAATGCACCGTCTACCTTACCTAACACGAACCTATCTATTTAAGTTTTGCATTTACATATTATAACGGTCTTTGGATTGCTATTTATCTTTCAATATAAAGGTTCAATTAACTAATCAAAATTTTAACCACTGCTAAAATTTTCCGAGGTCAATTGTTAATATTGTTATGAATAATGTAATAGATGTAGCGGGTGCTACAAAATAAAAAAAGTAATTTGAAAAAAAAAGCACTTTAGCCTGCACGGGTCTACTGCAGGACACAATCTCCCCTTTTTCGTGCTTGGTTGGTAGTATTCCATAATGTATCTGATAAAGTCTACTACCTCGGGTAGATAATGAGAATATATCTGCTGTGAAACAAAACTTAAATTCTTTAACACTTGCATGAAATCTACTGGTTTTAAGAGACCTAACATCTGTCGTCTCTGGTGACGGGTGCAGTACGGCATTGACGGGGAATAATAACTGTCTATGTGTATGATGTTGGTCTCCCTTAATGCTGCTCTGTCATGGTTAGGCATATCACTTGCCATCAGGTGAGCTTCTTGACCGTCCTGTACACTTATAGCATAAAAAATGACTTCCAGTGAAATTTAGGATCACTAGGTTCATCTAGTATGACATCATTGATGAAAATAACGAAATAGTCTAATTGTTTCTATAATCAAAACATAGCCAATGGATACAAAATCCATGTGCCAAAATTTACAATAGTTTCCAGGAAATTGTGACATGGGATTGTATTGTTTCGCCAATGACGTATTGTGGCAATTACAAAAGTTAAATTTCACACTGGTTCACTTTGCCGCCATTATGATGTTTCGGCCTTGCGTCGAACAATGAACTTTAACTGTGCCTTCTTATGGGGTCATAGGCAGAGGCGGTGTTAGGTATTGGTTCTATCTATGAAGATGCTAACTAACTATCAAGGCATTCCCAAGGCAGTGTTTACCTACTTGCAACCTGAATACTATACCAATTTTTCTTTCAACAGCTTGGACTTTATCTTTTAATAACTACATTTTCAAATTCATGCTTTTATAGGTATAAATTCGATCTTTATCACTTTTTCAATATAAATACCTACAACTAAATATGAACAGCGAACGATATAAGCCTAACGAGCCTTAATCTCATTTTAAAAATGAATAACTTAGTTGCTAATTGCAAGGCAGTTATTGGATTAGCTAATTATGGATGGATATGTTTTACGTAATTAAATATTTGTTAATTAGTTAGTGGCGACGTGGTTAAGTTGTAGTTTTCTGGAGAACGACTGTGAGTGACAATTTAATTTAATAGCATAATATGTTAAGTAGGTACTATTAGTGCTATCTATCACCGTATTCGTAATATGTTCAATCCCTTTGAGCAAGATATCATTTTAGGACAATGGTTAATATCTCTGAAAGGGTTATTCTAGCTATTGAAACTAATTACCTTGGCACACAAAACACCGAAATCCCAGAATTAAAGGACAAAACAACCAATGATCTTCATTAATGCAGATTCTATGCTGAGACCTTTTTGTAACGAGGGCATTTACTCGAGGCGAGCGTGCATCTGCAAATTTTCTTCGTGTACCAAACTAACAACTGAGAGCTCGTTACCTGTGCAGTAATTTGTGTTGTAATTCGACGTAGAGTCGGGACGGGAAATGTCTAACATTTCCTTGATGTTAACAATCAGTTGGTCTACATGAGTATGAGAGTACCTAATGATGGCAAAGAAACTAACGTTTGCATTCCTAAAGTTTGGCGTAATTATTTGTACATTATTAATTAAATTGACATAAACTTCAATATAAATAATCTTTGGTCTATTATTTGAAAAGCTAAATAAATGGATGAACATTATATCTTCATTAACCGTACAGAAAGAGCACCATTGCCACTGTTCGGTTATAGAATTCTATAAATTCAAATAGCCGTTAAAAGGTTTACCTTGGACACGCATTTGTATTCAATGCACATTCCCATCAAAGTACCCCGTGAAATCTTTAAGAACCTTAGCAACAATGACTCGGTTGTACGTCCACACATCGACGCTACTGTTTACGATTCCACACGAAGTGTCTTTGTGGACAGCGGAAGTCGAGGGTAGAGCAGGAATCCGAGTGGGCATTTTAATGCAATGTTGAGATACAAAGCAATAACTGCACCGGACTTGGCTCGTTACGAGCGAGCTATTACTTGGTGTGAGTAAGGAATGCTGTTTGATTACTGGACAAAGGTTTCCTATTTTATCTACGGACTGAGAGTTGTAAACGGACCTGATGCAGTCGTTGACATTTAAGTTAATACATATTGTTATTCTAAATATAAATAACCTTGAACATTTTATATAGTTGTTTAGCTGGAAGGGTTTACCAGAATACTGAATACATTTCGCCAAGGAAATAATCCTAAGAATATTTATTTATCTCTCTGCAGATTAAAACGGGAGCTACATAGGTATATAAATAAGTGTAATTTTCCTCCTAAAATCAACAATGGGAATATAATGACTTACCTAAAGCAATTTTATATTTATTAAATTAGAAAGAATACATGCCTCTAGTTTATTCTTAACAAATACTCCCAAAGTTTGAGCAGGAAGAATGTGTTAATGTTATTTCTAGTTTGTGTTTCTAAGTGAATGTCGGTTTTAAGGTTTGCAACTGCAATCCACTAACCTTATATTAATAGTTAATAGGCACAAAACACAGCTAAAATATAGAAGTGTCTAATAAAAATATCTCAGCTACATAACATACCCAAACAACATCGCTGGCTGTCACTTACCTCGCTGAAGTCAATGAGTTTTGGCGCGGCTTCGAATTGGTTTAAGTTAATTGGTGTATGGTTGTACTTCCCATACCTACCTACAAGATAACATCCTCAATCAGACCTTAATCTTTTCAAGGCGTTACATTACTGAGATATAGTTACTCGTATTTATAACTCACTAGACCTACTAAGATATCAAAATGTATTGTTAGTGAAACGGGAGCCAAAATAGTTAAGTATAATATGTCATAACTATAGCAGACAATTTAATCTGAGCCTAGTATTTTGTATGAGACTTCAATGACAAACGACTGTTCTTTAGCTAAAGGTAGAAAAACCTTTACGGGCAATATAAATTATAAAGATTACTAAAATGGTGACACAAAAGCATCACATTTGTGGCCGTTATTAAGCATGCTTTTGAGATCATTGACGTCTAATACAGGTTTCACTTGCACACCAACGTGCTGAGTCACGCCGTCCCACGTCCTTGCTCGTCCTCTAGCCGAAGGGTTTTTTTGTGCACGTTGTAGTAAATAGTCCGTAGCCGATCGTGCGTGGCTTAACGGCCGTTGGGGACGTGGCGATTGTAACGTTTTACGAAGCAAACCACAACAGAACAAAGACATGATTTATATCTCGGTGAACTGCATAGGTCTTACTTTACGTAATGTTAGTGGTTTTTGATGCAAAAAGTGGACAGTGTGTGGGTGGAAAGTTTGAAAAACGTCTTTAGTGACAGATCAAATTTGATCATCCACTTTACGTCCATGAAATAAAAAAAATATTTTTACGTCTACATATTTAAGGAAAAAACTTAAAATTAAGAACACATTTTCCCTCATGTTATTTTTATTTTTAAATTTATTTTAATATTAACAAAAAATTACTTTCACTGTGAGAACAAAAAATGGAGGCCAATGTTACGAAAAGACTTTACAATACCAAAGATTTTAAGTTTTTATATGGAGAAAATAACCATAACTCTTTTCTGCAATAATTTAGGGATTGGTCCACCATAATGGATTATATTTTAATTATGTAGTAAGTATATATTATCCGTTTTACATTTCGCCGACCACAGAAACTGGCGAAAAAAAAGGGCCAACCGGGTCTGTCGTAAAGGGAGCTCACGCGTAAAATATTACGTTACATCATACGCGACATTCCGTCAGTTGCTATGCAGTAGAACGTGACGGCATGAATGAGGGTGGCTCAAAAGGCAGGAAGCTAGCGTCGCCTGTCGGTGCAAGGGCGCATAGCGCGTGGGTCAGTCTGCAATGACGTCACGAAGGTATAATGACAGCCAAAGGCCATTAACGATACCAAATGGGAACATGCCTATAAGGTAGCATTTCCAACTTGGAGTTGCGCTTTAAACCTATTATTAATCTCCGCTGCAATTTGTAAAACCAGTTTTAACTCCGACTTTTTACTCTTTAAACTTTTTTCTAACCCTTTGTACGAATATTGCAGCGCAATATTGTGTAAGGGACAATGTTAATAATGCTGAATAGTGTGTTCCTATAAACACACGAACTCTTCAGCTTTATAAAATTAGTATAGATAATAACCTAGGTACTACTTAAGACTATGTGAAAGTCTAACATACTGATACATGTGCAATAAATAAATAAAATAACCTCATCGATTCTTACCTACTAAGATTTATGCAATTACATGAATACGAAAATTGCTTTCTTTAAAATGCACCGTTCAAGGTAACATTTATGGTGACACGCCAAAAGAAACAATGTTAAATTTGGCGAACTAGCTTTACTTTGAATTCCGGCCATTCTTAAATCCTGACTAAGTTGGTCAATTCTCTGAAGGAAGTTGTGATCGATCACTTGCGAAATGATAACAATAGAATGGTAACTTACACCGAACTACAACAGAAATTGCTTCAAACAACAATTGTTCGTCAATTTGAATTTAAATGGAACACCTAGTTCCATATTCAAACGGTTACATTGAAATAATGTTTGAAGCGAGATTTAAAAATAGAAGTTAAATTTCATAGTAATATGCAAAACGGACCGAGATGATCGTCGGTTATTGCCACAGACATCAGAATGTACATTAGACTGGACAAGCCGCCAAGTTTATAGGCAGTCCCAGTGTCGCAATTTCATTTCGGTTCTTACCTGTGAAAAGTTTTTATATTTTCTGGTAAATTTACTGATTCATTGCGATGATGGTATGTTTCACATGCACAGGATGGCATTTGGAAAAAAAAACGGTAATTTCTTCTAATATTCGTGCGTTTTGACTCGTCTCACAGAGCGTAAACTGGTAGCCAGTGTATGCTCGTTGAGCTTACAGATGTCGCACTTTAAACGCGGCTTGCCCCATCTCCTGTATTGGGAAATCTGTGGTTATTGCAATATTCTGTATTATATAGATCTAGGTAAATGAAATAATATGTTATGTTATAACAATTTACAAGACTAAAAAAGATGAATTCGTTTCACCATGCGGGACATTAGCGTGGGTCCTTGGTAAGGTATCCTTACATTTTACTTTCTTAAATATTTTCTCAAGTTATTGTTTGAATGAGCACGGTTTTTAAATGCATTTTTTGGCGGTGAGTTGCATATAGATACAAGGTTGTATACATTGACAATAAAAAAACAGATAGGTACTACTTCACAGATTTCCTAATACAGGAGATTTTTAAGTTGCGACAATGTAAGCTCAACGAGCATACACTGGCTGCCAGTTTTTACGCTCTGTGAGACGAGTCAAGACGCACGATATTAAAGAATTAACCGTTTTTTCCCAAATGCCATCCTGTGCAATTGTAACATGCCATCATCGCATGAATCAGTACATAAATATTACTAAAGAAATATAATAACTTTTCACAGATAAGAACCGAAAAGAAATATGCGAACTGGACTGCCTAAAACTTGGCGGCTTGTCAGTCTAATTGTATATTCGGATGTCTGTCTATACTACTTTCTAGTACTGTCACCGAATATGACATATTAAGGTCTTATAACCAGTAATTCACTAGCTAGGAACAATGTCCTCTTCCCAAAATAGAATCGTACCACAGGTACTCGTAGGTGACTATTTCATTGAACTTTATCTGGCACTGCGTCTAATTACTAATTAAACGATTCCGTAACACCACGGCTTGTAGCAATATTAAGGTATACACGGGCTATATGTACCAGTATCTAGTGGATGGTCCTTGGGGCAAACGAAGGTCATCTGGATTGGAGATCACGTCTTGGCAAGGACGCCCTCTGGCTCTATGAACCAACGACTTCGGTGTTGAGAGCTTAATTAAGTGGAGAACTGAAATATCTTTTTTTTCTACTGACATTCACACAGCGCTATCTAGCCCCAAGTTAAGCGTGAAGCCTGTAGCATGGGTAGTAAACAACGGATAAACATACTTATATACCATTTTTTCTAAATACATACTTTACATAAATACATACAAACTTTTTTTCTATATACATAGAATACACCCAGACCAATACAAACAAACATTTTCATGCACACAAATGTTTATACTGCCCGGGGATCGAACTCAGGACCCTTAGTGTAGTAGCCGACGTCTCAAGCATTACACCAAATAGGTCGTCTGGCGCCAAATAGGGGAGATCTAAAGTTGACTGGGATAGGTTGAAGGGAGATTAATATAAATTATTTATAAAAGTAATACACATTTGAAGAGCGAATAATAAAAATCCATATCTTTATTTTCAGGGCAAGCACCAGAATGGCATCTTGTTTACGAGCACAGAAGATCCTCCAAGATCAGAAAAGCCATTACCAGATATTAGGCTGGTTGATGGGCCGACGATCCTCGCAGGAAGAGTCCAGATTCTGCACAGGGGCCAATGGCGGTCTGTCTGCACGAATTCGAGAAAGTAAGGATTATTTATTGATCTATATTAAGTGATGATAGTTTGGTTTATGAGTGTTATTAGTATGGTATAATTTTGGTGAAATTACAAGATTTTGTTAACGAGCTCTAACAGCTTTTGTTAATTATTTTGAAACCATTTGTACTAAAATAACAGGATTTATAAGTGCACTTCTGAGTCAGAAAGCCGTTGTCGCTTGTCTGTGTTTATAGCCGTAATTTTCCCATGGTACCTACGAGTTTAGACACTGGTTGATACTTACGCTATCATTTATGTTATAAATGAGCAGAATTTGCTTATTTTTCTGCTATCCTTTTTGTTATAAAAGAGCAGAATTTGTTTATTTTTCTACCATTGTCATAAATTAAAAGAGTATTATTAAATAAATATTCCAGCTTATGTTGAATCCATAATAGACGTGATTTTGGTGTAGACAATTGGAAAGATTGACGGCGAAAAGAATCGGTAATTGGGAATGACCGCTGGTGGAATTTGGATGAGAAAAGTGTACCTAAAGCCGAGATATCTGGCGCAAATTAGGGAGATCTTTATGTCCAGCCAGCAATGCATTGCGAAAGGTTGAATCATGAGAGAATATAACAATAAGTATGTGTATGGATAGGTACACGTAGACAGCAACCTGAATACCTAATCATTTTCAAAATGTGCCATTAATCTTAATTATCTATGTTAATGGTACCTGTAATAAAACTCCCCATGGCTACGTTGTGCAAGACCTGTGCCCTGCAGTGTGACGTTATAGGCTGATGATAATGATGAACGTATAGTAATAAATTGGTAAGAAACAAGAACTGGAAGTATATTTTCTTCTGTTAAACTTTTTGAGCAGAATGCTTTAACTATGTTTTGTTCGATTCAGTAGATAATATAATTTATGTAATCATCATCATCATCATCAGCTCATTAAACGTCCCCACCGAGGGGCACGAGCCTATCCGTATAGGGTGATTAGGCCTTAGTCGTCCACGCGGGCCTAATGCGGATTGGACGACTTCACGCACAACCTTTGAATTTCTTCGCAGGCGTGCATGAAGGTTTCCTCACGATGTTTTCCTTCACCGTAAGAGCGTCGGATAACGTACATATATTTTCGAAAATTCGAAAACACATTGGTACGTGTCGGGATTTGAACCTCGGCACTCCCGGTAGGAAGGCGACAGTCCACACCATTGAGCCACCGACGCTCAACAATTTATGTAATGTCAAATTAATATTATACCCAATTAACCCAATTATAGATGCGGTTTCAATATTAAATACGTATAAAAATGACTTTTTCTATCGCTTATAAACCTTTTTAATGTCTTCTTAACAATGATGCATCAGTTGAACCTTTCAACAGAATACGTTGTGGTATTATTAAGTACAAATTCATAAAAATTATATCACGCGTCAGTTATTTCAGAAATTAAATAAATAAAAACGTATTTTTTTCCTGTTTCAGTTGGACACTTAACGACATGGAAACTGCGTGCAGACAATTAGGCTTTATGGGGGGCTCCTTCTATAACTGGATGGACAGACAGCCTGGACGTCGAGCAAGACTCCTATTCGAAGAGCCTAGATGCAAAGGCACTGAGTACGATCTCTTCCAATGCGATTGGAATTCTAGACAATTAGGCTCAGGAGTCTGTGACTTCCACCCCGACCTAGGTATCCAATGTCTCCCGCATCACGATGACAACGAATTAGGAAACTCGGGGCGACATTGGAGAGGCATACGATTCGAAAACGCCGTCTACGAACGAATATTAACCGCAGTTAACACTCTCTACGTCCCCACATCTATGTCTAGACTAGAACATGTGGCGATAAAAAATGCCGGTTTAGGTAGGGATAACAACGCCACTAGTGCCTTAGACATAATTGGCGTACCACCGGTTATGGAAGACATAGAGATATCCAACTCCGCCTTTAACGCCATTAATGTAACGTCACCGAACGCTCCCATCGTTATAAACAATTGTACTATACAAAACAATAGAGGCTACGGCGTGTATGTGAACTCTACGTACGGAATGGCCAGGATTGAGAATTGCTTGATACACGATAACGGCGGTGACGGGGTCAAATACGTGGTGCACGAAATGAATATAGATGAGAGACTCGATCGTAGTGAAATATTCGACTTGTGCACCCTGGCGTCTACTCCAAGCCAGACATTTCCATTGTTAATGTCCATAGAACAGTCCCGATATTCAAATACGGACAGAGATTGTGCTCAAAGGTTCTTTACTCGATCCGATCACGTGTTAACGTTAGATTTCATTAAATTACTGACTAACCACAACGATACTGGTGAAATTTACATTTACGATGGCTTAACAGCAGATGATAGACTGCTACTTACATTTAGTATAAGGAACACACGACCTCAGAGTGTTACCTCAACTAGAAATAGAATGTTTGTGCGATTCGAGCCAACACCAGACGGATATTGTTGGCTTTTTACGAATGATGTCCGGCGTCAGCAAGACTTATGATTTAAACCTGACCGATACTATTATTTCTGATAACAACGGTCGTGGAGTTGTCATTGAAAATTTAAGATCACAGCTGCACATTCATCGGACATCAATATCGAATAACAATCACGTAGCCGGCCTTCACGTTGTAAGCGGAGCAGGAGATGTTAACGTTTCTGAAAGTAGAATATCTTTTAATCAAGGTGATGGTATAAATATTACAATGACGGGCGGTAACCGAAACATATCGAGAAGCATACTAAGTTCAAATCAAGGTTACGGTTTAGCTGTGTGGCTCAACAACACTCAAGAAACTGAATATATCCCAATTAATCAGACAACAGTAGTTGAATATTCTGAAATATTCAAGAATTTAGATGTCGGCATATTACATGGTAATTTTTGTGGTGACAGTTGGGTCAATATAACAGGGAACTGGTTTAATACAAGCATGGAAAGTACAATAGAAATTTCAACATGTTGGCGTTTAAATAATCCGAGCAAATTACTCCACTTGCAAATAGGACATAATAGATTTTATCAAAACCAAAAAGTGCCTTTGAAAATTCAACCTGCTTTAAATGTGGTGGGAAGAATAGAGTATAATTATTTTGAGCATGGTAACTACGGAGCTATTGTGATAATGAACCGAATTGAAGGAAGATATTTGGAGGAATTTGAAATGTTGCCAGCTAGATTCCAAATACAGCACAACTATTTTTACGGGAACAAAGGTCCATTTGTTGTTAATCTTGGATTGTCTCCATATAGTGATTTGCAATACATTTTATTCTCAAGGAATTTCTTAAGAGACAATAAGATAAGAGAACCATTTGAACCAATAGAAGGTATATCTTCGCGACTAATTCCGCGCAGTAGAGTAGCCGCGACAATTGTTCTCGCTTCAAGCAATATTGATGTTTTTAGAAATATTATTAACAATCCAGAAGCACAGTATGAAATTGGTTCGCATGTTGAAGACCAAAGTAAGCTTCTTAATTGCACATTCAACTGGTTAGGATTCGGTGAAGAAGAGAAAGTATACAATAGGTTGTTCCATAGAAAGGACAGGTATAACCTAGCGAAAATATTATATATGCCATATCTTTTACACAGTAGTAACCGGTGCTACACAAATAAATTAAACTCACTTTATGTACCTCAGTTCAATGTTCCGGGTACATTTGTTGTGGTTGGGGAAGTTGAAGGCATAGAAATATTGAGGCAAGGTGAATATGATGTCGACAAGACATAAACATACGACCTGGTGGGAAGCTAATATTGCAGCCCGGAGTTACATTGAAGTTTCCACCTGCTATTGGTATTATGGTTGGAGGTAAACTTGAAGCGCGTGGAAAACGTCCTAATGATATTACATTCACCAAAGAGGAAGTTATTATGACCAATGACAGTGTTTATGAAACTGATGTAGAACTAGAACCTACAACACCGGGCTATCTCGAACTATAGTTCCTATACGACTTTTAGGAGGCAGGACTCCGCACGAAGGAAGATTGCAAGTAAGAATAGATGAAAAGTGGGGGACAGTATGTAATTATCGATGGAATATTATAAATGCAGCTGTTGTATGCAATCAGCTTGGTTTAGTTTTGAACCCAAACGACTGGTTTTTGGCCAAATGAAATACCATCGGCAGGTATGACTGAAGAAATTATTTTATCAAACATCGAGTGTACTGAATTTGATACTGATATAACTAAGTGCCGAGCGGAAACGAGGGAACAGTTTGAGAATTCGTGCTCTCATGAAAACGATGTTGGCATAAGATGTTACGAGACTAGTTGGGCAGGCGTACGATTTAGTGTTATCTCTGAAAGGACAGATTTACATTTTGTAACAGTCGAAAAGGCTGGCCTTCTTGATTATTCGTCAAACGCATTTAAACCAGCCCTGCAGATTGATTTTGCACGCCACGGCTTTGAAAGCATCAAAGTATCCAATAACTATCACGACGGGCTAGGTATTTTGTATTCAGATTTGTACAGCGCAGATGCTGTCAATACAATAAGAAACTCCGAATTCAGTAACAACAGAGGTAGTGGCATTAGCTTTAAACAAGTTGGTCTAAAAGTTTATACATCCGTTATAGATAGTAACGATGAAGCTGGCATTTCACACAATCCTCATTTAACTGCGATGCAACAGAGGGAGCTAGCGGGTTGGTTTAATTTGGAACCTGGATATAACATGGATGAATCAAGTTATCGTCCCATATTTATGCCAGAATACGAAACAGATATAAGTTTAGTGAACAGTGAAACCAGATATTTGGTATTTACAAAGCGTTATGGTGAAATATAGTGAAAACTTACAATATTAAATGTAATCCTGGATTCGTTATTGGCCTGCAGCTATTAAATCCAATACATAACTTTTCTACAGAAAGTATTTGTGTATACGATTCGCAAAATATCCATGAAAGAAGCACGCAGTGGTGTTTAGATCGTGACTTATCAACATTCCCTACCACGAGCAATAGTTTTGGGGTCGTATTATCTTACAAAAGTGGCACCGCTGCTTTGGGTGGAGTAGTTTTGGTAATAAGTTCTTTACCTGCTCCTGTCCAAAACCTGAGAAACAGAATTATAAGAGGACGGTCCCAACACTTCAAGTCATAAATTCAAAAATAAAAGGAAATACAAAAGGTGTAAAAGCTTTGTACTACAACAGATATTTAAATGAACTCGGTGACCATTTCCTAAGGAAAGCTAATGAAAGTATTAAAATATTTAATTGTGAAATCGCCTATAACAAAGAAGAGGCAATTTATGTAAACACACCGTATTGGGATATTCACGATAGTAATATAACTGAAATAACTATAATGGTTAATAGTAGCTTAATAATAGATAATGGCAAAGGTATTTACCACTTTGCTAGGGATTTGAGAAGTTCAAATAATTTGTATCATTATATACTCCAGGACAATACAATCGAAAGAAATAAATTAGGTGGTTTTGATGTGGCCTTACCATACGTATGGCAGTACAATGAAACTTTACGCATTCCGTTTATGCACAATAACACATGGCGAAATAATCAAAACTTTGGCGTGATCATTGATGGACATTTTGCCGAAGTAATATCACAAAAACGTATTTACTGACAACATTTGTAAAACTGGTTTGGTATCAATCAGAGGAATGGAGAAAAAAGAAAATAAATGGGAATCCATAGAAAAGAATTACGGCCAATACATGGTACAATTCTTTATGGACAGTCAGAGTGAGATAATGGGTCTGGTTTACGCAGTATTTGTTTATAATCAAGTAAGAAATAACAAGCAAAGTTTGCCTTTACACCGAGGTGCTCTGATAAGAAGTGTCGACCCAACTTACGTTATTGGGTTTAAAGGCATACAAAAAGTAAAAGTGAGTCGTAATTTATTCGGAAACAACGATTTACAGTATACATTAGTCGCGGGAATCAGGACAGCGAAAATTAACAACCTTTTGGACGTTACTGAGAATTGGTGGGGAAGTGCTGTGCAAAAAGATATTAAAAATGAGATATTTGATTTCGACGATTGGAATAACCACGCCATAGCTACGTACCTGCCTTATTTGCTAGAAGATAACTTTGATTCGAGTGTGTCCCCGACTTTTAGTACAGAGGAATCTATGGATGTCAATGAATTAGGAGGGCGACTTTTATCAGATTTTACATTGGAATCTCGCCTAGCTGCATACACAGTCAAATCTGATATAACTGTTATGCCTGATGTTGTTCTCACAATCAATCCTGGAGTTATATTAGAATTTGCCCCAAACGTTGGCATATTGGTGATGGGAAGGTTAGAAGCCGTTGGTCATGCTCATGCGCCGATAATTATGAGACCTATCGGAGTGACAAATAGCGATGAATCGAATAGAATTGAGAAGCGAGCGATTGGTCAATACTCTCCCAGTCACCATAAACAAAGACGCCAGTTGGAAAACTTTATGGTGCAAAATTCAATTAGACTATGTACGGGTAGAAATTGTTCAATCAATGATAATTTGTCAGAACGGAAGAATGAAGGTTTCCTAGAGTATTATAATAGAACAACACTACAGTGGGTCCCTATGTGTGACAATAGGTTTACAGAACGAAATGCCCAAGTAGTTTGCAGAGAGCTAGGATTTGATCCAATAAATGTATTCTTTGCACATGACAGACGGGTCGAGTACCACAGCAATTCGCTTTCCCGAATTTGGTCTTGGCCAGAGCCATTGCAATGTGTTGGTACAGAGGAACGATACGAAGACTGCCCTATCCGCTTGAACGGACAACTCTACGGGCACAGACACGAATGCAAATGGGATTCAGAGTTCGTATTCATCCACTGCGGAACAAGGAATTTGGATGAAAATCTCGATTACTGGGGCGGTGTGCGATTTGCGAATCCAGAATTTGAATATTCACTATACGAACACAGAATACACGACCATCACACTCATGTAACAATGAAAAAAGCCGAGAGCTCACTCGTCCATGTACAAATAATGGGTGCAGGAATACTTCACAATGAGAAAGCTCCCGCAGTACAAAGCATTGTTAGAAATCCCATTATAAGAAATCTTAACGTGACTAAATGCGCTCACCATGGCATAAATCTCGTTTCACCAACGGATACATTTGATATATCGTTTACAACTGTGAATAATGTATTGGGTGAGGGTGTAAATGCCATTTCTTTGACCGGAGAAGGCAGGGAGTCAGAAGAATCGAGTTTTACACCATTGAAAGATCTGCATCTTCCGTACCATATGTTTTCTTTGATCGATATTTGTGATAGCAGCAAAATGGTTATCGTTGAGGAAAAAGTTCTGCTTTACTACAAATACGATAATAATCCAGTGAACTGTGTCAAAATTTTCAAGAGCATGTTTAGAGTGAAGCCTTTTGGATTTAGGTTGTTGCAGTTTAATCTGTTCAATCATACTCTTAACTATGGGAAAAGAGATTCTTTGAGTTTGTATGATGGTGATATTTATAATATAACTGCTCCAATGATAGGTTACTTGGAAAATGGATCTCCGGATGAAAAGAAGTTGTTCCGTACAAGTGGCGCCAGTTTAAGTGTGAAGCTATTTGCCAACGGTGCATCTGCCGTCCATGGTTTTATAGCGGAGATTGTCACATTGCCAATATCAGCAATAGGATTTGGTAAGTATTCTTGCTTAAGATTAACTGGTCTAAGCGTTGAGATTAGTTCGCTGCAGGAGTCATGGGTTAGAATTATATGTACAAGTTATCGCATAGTGAAAGTAACTTGCAATAGAGGTCACGTTAAGCCGTCGGTCCCAGCCATAATCTTAAAGTGGTAGAGTTTTTTCACCTAGCAATCCGCATTGGACCCGCGCGGCGAGTTACGGTCCAATCTCCTCGTAGGAGTGTGGGAAGGCCTGAAATCTGCAGCATATTGCAACGTCCCAACTCTGTAGCCTAATGATGATGATGAAGTATGCTTGCAAAATAAATATTTCTATGCTTTTTGTGGTGTAAGTTTTACGAACAATCACACATACATCTAACATACGGTAGGACGAGTTGCAGCCAGAACCGACGACTTATCATGGCTTCCAAGAGCTGGAAATGGCTTATCATGCAATATCGTAACAAAATACAAAAATGTAACGTTCACCATATCCAGCTGCGACCTAAACTTAACACTCAGACAACTGAGTAATTTAAAATATTTATAAATTATAAGAGAAGGGCTGAAACTTAAATTCATAACGATTTGCAATACAATTTATTGCGTTATAATTATAATTATTGCAGTGTTTGTACTATATTATTTAGAATAAAATTTAATATCATTTGCATTATCCCTTCGATGTTGTCCTGAGTTCCGGAATATAATACGAAGGCTGGGCCATATGTGAGGAAAAATTACCCGTCATAATTGTTTTCAGGTCGTGACGTCCAGCACAATATATCAAACAGTGAATTTATTGGTAACCGAGATGGAGCTATTTCGTATCAGTCGGTTGGAGAAGTTAATCCTTTGGTTGCTTTAACTCGTAACGAGATGACCGGAAACTGTCTGAAACTATACGGCAACTTTACCACATGCCAATCTGCCATAAATGTTGATGTTCAGAATACACAAACTCTTGTGTTTAGGGTAAGTCTTTTTTAATAATCATTTTATTAATTCGGCTAAATAGAAGTTGAATGAAATGTTATATTGGTACGATTTCAGAATAACCTTGTCCGGAGAAACGTTGGAGGACTTTTAGTGAGGGCTGATTCTAGAGGGACTGCAACATCGCTTCGCGGATGGATACACAATAACCTGTTCTTTGAAAATCACGATTTGCCCTGCCTTAAAGTTGAAGGTTAGCGTAAATTTTCTAATGTATTCAACCTATTGCAGTCAACTGCTGGACATAGGACATAGTTCCCTATTTTAGTGCCAGATATTACGGTTATTATGACATACGGAAGCGAAACGTGGTCGCTCACCAAGGGCCTCTTGAATAGACTCAAGGTTGCTCAGCGTGCTATGGAGAGGGCTATGTTAGGTGTCTCCCTACGCGATAAAATCCGAAACGATGATATCCGTAGGAGAACTAGGGTGACCGACATAGCCAGAGGATTAGCAAGTTGAAGTGGCAGTGGGCAGGGCACATAGTGCGTAGAACCGATGGCCGATGGGGCGGAAAGGTTCGAGTGGCGTCCACGTAACGGAAAGCGAAGCGTAGGCGACCCTAACAGATGGACGGATGATCTGGTTAGGTGGCGGGTGGCAGATGGATGTCAACTGCAAGGGATCGGTCGCGTGGAAATTTAGGGGAGGCCTTCGTTCAGCAGTGGACATAATTAGGCTGTAATGATGATGATGATGATGATGATATTACGGTTCTCTTCTTTTCTTATGTTGTCGGTCCATCAGGCCGGAGACTTTTTTCTTAATGCTGTTGGCCGCAGATGACCTTTACAGCTTCATCGGGCAAGTAGTTGGCGCAGGAGGGTCTCATTTTGGCCAGAGGGAGAAGCTACGTTTGCCAAGACTTAGTCTCCACTCCAGAAACTCATCTGCTCCAGCGGTCATCGGTTCTATGACATACATGACTATCCTACGTATTCGTATCGTAGTAACTTACTATGTTTTTTTATACAGGTCGCCAATCATCATCATACCAAGAAGTAACTATTTACCGGAACTACTTCACCGCAACCACGTCCAGTTCAAGGACGTCATAGTTCTCCGCCAGGTCGTCTCCAACTCACGTTGAACTACGTCATGACAACACAGGCCAGAGGATTCTCGAGGTGTCAGGCTTGATAAAGTCGACTGCCGATCTACCAGACCACTTCGCATAATGGATTTTATAAGTAAATTTATAACAAAAAGTATTCAGAAAATACATTTTACTACTATAGATATATTGTACCGAAAGGCACGTCATTACTTTTGTATTTGTACGTTGCGTGTTGGCGTTCGTCTGGGTATCATTTTCTTTTGGCAAGATGTGCTTAGTTAAGTTGAGTCTTGTAACTCCTAAGACATAACATAATATGTAAAAACAATGTATACTATTTTTTTTTATAATTTTATGTAAACATCACGTTCTTCTCAAAAGTCAAATACCATGTAAACAATTACACGATACAATTCAAAATCATTAAAATTAAGTATTTTTACGTTTTTAGTCAACAAACACTTCGTTATTTTTGCAGAAACTACGCTTTAGACCGTGAAGGTCGCGCAACAGTGGTAGCAGGCAGGCTGGCCAATTATGTTGATAATATATTCTCAACCCAGATAATGATTATGAGATGATAACAGTCAACAGATCTATGTAAGTATATTTGTTGTTATTGCACGTGGGTCCGCATATTCTTATATATTATACTGCATTTTGGCTGGATATATGCTATGGGGTATAGAAAATACCAGGATTGCTTGGTTGTTTCCGAAAAAGATAGCGAAGACGATTAGGTTTATCTGGACGTTAGCTTTGTGTTACTATTTATGGGTTGTATTGCACCCAAAAAAAATTAAATTTCTGTTGCTGTAGTATCTTAATTCCAACATAAAATAATATATTTATTTAAAGCGAACAGTTAGAATCCGATTTTAAAGTGCTTAAACTATGAAATCAAATTTGATGAAAGTAATTTTATTCAACTGGGTTTAAATGTTTAACTGCATGTATGGTAAACTTCGTTCCTTATTTGATATACATAATTTACTATAACCTTGCTATTAACTTTTATTGAATCATTAATTATTGATATCTTATTTGCATGTTTTTGTTGCATGGCTGCTCTATGGACCATAGCTTTCTTGACTATAATCCGAATGTGGTAAGGTGAGTAATACATTTATTTTGTCAATCTTATTTAAGATCTGAATTCTTATTCATATTTGTGTGTTGTTTATATCTTTTATCTAAGTTAGTTTTATTAGCTGTTGTTATTTGTAAATTTATTGACATCCAATTGTTTTTGTTTCCAATGATTTTACTCGGTACTCATACCGTAATATCATACCGTATGTCACGCGAAGGGCGGATAACATAGCATTGTTATCCGCCCTTCGCGGTGACATTGGTCTTTCTTTTAAAAGGGTTTTAGAGGACTGTACTAGTTAGTTTTATTTCTGTAATCAGTTTCCTAAAAAAATTATTCGATTTCCTTAAAAAAAAATTGCGAGCTCTTGAATCTTTAGGCAGAGATCGTTGAGATAATACACACAAAATTCTTAACTATACTCGTAAAATGAAACACTTTTTAAATTTCATATTGATCTGAACATCTCTTTGCGCAAAGACTCTTGTTAAATCTTGGTAAATTCTTAACTAGGGGGCGCATTTACAAAGCGTTTTTTTTGTATGGAGAATATTTACATCCATTTTATTTTATCGCAAAATTAACTTTCAGCTCATTAGACTTATGGCGCACGCGGATAGATGCAAAACACAACTTCTGGAGTTACAATGAAACTTATGCGGTGGCTGGACGCATTAGAGACCAATCGGACAATCCTCTACTACTTGAAGTAGACTACCGGCCCTTCTATATGAACAATCAGACGGTGCTCGGAGGGGGCAAGTGTCCTCCAGGGTGGGATGCTGTGGCCGATACTTGTTATATGTACGTGGGTGCGCCAATGACTTACGAAGAAGCCCGACTGTTTTGTTTGGTGAGTTTGAGTTTTTATTGTCTAGGTAACTGCCCTCGTGGTCTAGTAATCTAGTGGTTAAGTAAAACTTTTTTAGATATCACACTCACAAATTAACTAATTCGTAACTTTTTTTATATTTTTTTTATTCATGGGTAGGCAAATGAGTTGATGATTCACCCGATGGCAAGTGTAGTCGTCAATAGGGATACTCGTTGCCATTGTGAAAAAAGAAGAGGTAAGAGGAAATATATGTCAGGAGAATGAGGAATTTTGAGCCTCTGGAAACGCCAAGCGAAACGCTTTGTTTTCTCGTTGTTCTTTGGTTTTCTGTGATGCCGTGATATGACTCCGGTCTAGCCGGTCCTTTCTAACCGAAGCATGGCTATTCCACACATAAATTATGTTTATAACAAGCTGTAACCTCTGGTTTAAGTTATCACAAAACGTAGCCTGTTTGATAATCTAGGGTATCATGTAACTCCATTCTAAATATTAAAATTACTTCAGCCGTTTAGACGTGACAAAGTAACAAATATACAACTCACAACTTTCGTTTTATATATTATAGCTATTGATTTATATCATGTTGTTGAACCTTCCAGTCCGACAACGCGTCCATGCATACGTGAGCAACAATTACGCGGCATTGTACGAGTTCATAAACGCCCAGAACCAGTGGTTCCAATATGGTGACCGCGTTGGTGAACCACATAGACTACGTCACGCAGTGCACTTCGTTCTCATTCATCCGTGGACATCACCGACTGTCAGCAGAAGAACGCGTTTTATGCGAGATTGGTAAGCGATTGAGACTTTTTGAGACCAAATTCTCTAGATTCAATACAATTTCAACGGCTGAGATAGGATACTTTTTCTATATATTAATTTAGTGTGGTTAGAATTATTAATACTATTGTTTCTCAAGTTGCTTAAAATGTACCTTTATGTATCAACTAAAAATAAAGAGCGTCGGTGGCTCAGTGGTGCGGACTGTCGCCTTCCTACCGGGAGGGTTGAGGTTCAAATCTCGACACGTACCAATGTATTTTCGAATTTTCGAACAATATATGTACGTTATCCGACACTCTTACGGTGAAGGAAAACATCGTGAGGAAACCTTCATGCACGCCTGCGAAGAGATTCGAAGGTTGTGTGTGAAGTCGTCCAATCCGCACTGGGCCCGCGTGGACGACTAAGGCCTAATCACCCTATACGGGTAGGCTCGTGCCTCTCGGTGGGGACGTTTAATGAGCTGATGATGATGACGTTTATCCGACGCTCTCACCATGAAGTAAAACATCGTGAGGAAACCTATTCACACCTATCAAGAGATTCAAAGGTTGTGCGTGAAGTCGACCAATCCAGTAGACAACAACAATCCGAACCAGTGTTAGAATCAAATTTGATATTTATAAGTGTTCTCTATGGTCCTAAATTGAATAAATATATTTTCATTAATTTTCTATTTAATCCGCACTGGTATGGACGTGTGGACGACCAAGGCCTAATGACTCTTTACGTTTAAGCTCGTGCCCTTCGTTAGGGACATATAATGAGCTGATAATATAAATATAAAAACTATTTACAGACCCCAAGATCTCAATAGATCCGATGTCATGGCGTGGTGATATGCTGGCAGTAGGTTTTGTAGGAGTGTTGGCAGCGACCGTGCTTCTCGTGGGAGCCGCCCTTGTCTGCTGGTACTCCAAGTCTAAGCACAGGTAAATATTGTTTTGTGGCTCGACCCAATTTCGGGTTCGCTCTCTTAAATTGGGCTCGACCCAATTTAAAAAAGCGTAAACAACTGATAACCACACTAAAACACATTTCTTTAAATAAATATCCATTGACATTCACACAGCGCCATCTAGCCCCAAACTAAGCATAAGCCTGTAATTTGGGACTGAACAACGGATACACATACTTATATACTTTTTTATTGTTAATAGATACATATTATACATAGAAACACCCAGACCAATACAAACACATATATTCATGCATACAAATATTTGTACTGCCCGGGATCGATCCTGCAACCCTTGGTGTAGCTGACCGTGGGTTATGAATTGGAATGAGTATTGTATGTTTTTTATTTCAGACACTTGCAAAGGTTGGAGCGAAGGAATTCTATAAGACAGTCGCTGCATTCAGTACGGTCTATCGGCAGCATCAATGGAAGTTTCCCAGACACAGCCTACAGGAGGAAATTGGCACAAATGGTATGTTATTTAAAAATACGCATCAACAAAGAGGAAGCATATCAGGGTACAAGAAATCCAAAATTAAAATCACCTAATTAGTTACTGTTTTAAAATATGAATACTGTGATCATTTTCCTCATAGCATTGTATCCAATAAAATGCCTTGATATAAGGGACTTAACATCTTAGATAAATAAAATCTTCTTAGATAATTAAATAAATAAAACTAGATGCACAATTCGGTATTCTCCACCATTTGCGATAAAATACCAAACCTTATTTTCATAAAAGTGCACTTTATTTTACATGTCGTTTCATTGATCACTTTTGTTTATTTGCAATATTGTATTTTTAAATACACTGAAACCAATAAATATTAGGTCAATTGATGATAGTGAGCAATGACGTCACGTTTCAATAATCTCATACAAAATATATGGAAACGTTCCTTTTTGACAGTTCATAAAAAGTGCGTCAACGATTAGTGGTGTCAAATACCCAATTTCAACGAAATATCAACAAAAAAAATGTCCGAGCCGCTTGACACATCGTTGACTTATTGGTATATCTATGAGATAAATTTATTCATTAAAATGTTGACCTTAACGCGTTATTAAAAGGGTGCAAAAACAAAAGCACGAGCATACTACAATGTCACTATGGCATGTAGCGAGCGACGTGATTACGAATGAAAATTCTGCCCAACCGACGCGATGGGCAGAATTTTGAGGCGGACACTTTTTGAGTGACATTATGCATCCAGTTAGTTTGTTTATAATCTCGGACGCAAGACAGTGTTGACGGTAAATTATTGTTGATATCTACTTTATTGGTAACGTCTCCAAAGCTATATATACGAAATTAAATAAAAAAAGCTATTGTGAGCAGAAATGTCTATGCCCTGGGACGGGCTGATGATTATGATGACTAATTAAAACAGTTAAATAGTTGGCTAAATTTTATCACAGAATAACAATAGAATTTTATTGATTGTGGAGACAGCTATCCCCCAGCGAGTCTTCGACCACATATAGCGCCATATCATAACTAGAAAATAATCTGACATAACCATCTAGTCGTTTGTTAGATAGAGAAGATAAAAATCTGAAAGTTTTAATATGTACTGTACTTCAAAATTATTTACTTTTTTAAGAAGAAGAGTCACAGGAAAAATAGTGCCCAAAGAACCAAATTTAATATCACCACCCACCTTTAACTATACGTAGTAGCTAACTACCTTCATTCAATCTTGAAGTAACGACGTAAAAATTAAAATTGTTTTTACAGAGCGGCCGTTCCACCGACACCTTAACCAAAGGCTCGGACTACCGCAAGATGCTGGCGTCCACCGCCTCAATGGAGTCGATGGAGAAAAGCCAGTTCAACTCCTCAATAGACGACACGCAAAGTTTCGATATATACGAAGCGCACAACCCTAACCCCAACGTCTTACCTCTCAAACACACCACCTTCATGAAGAAACCAGCTTCCCCTGAGTACTCTGTACCTCAAAATAATAATAGACCCTTCAATTTAGCATATAGGAACGAAGGTTATAGAGAAAACTCAACACCCTAGCGAAGCGCCTTCCGTCAACACGGTAATGACAGAAGAAATTCCAATTATCCACCATCCAGGAGGGTTGAGTAATCATGATGATGAAACACCTAACAGCGATCAGTACTTCACATCTGACACGTTACCTTTGAGAGGGGATTCGAACAGTCTGGCGTTGAAGAGGGATTTGGAGAAAGAGGGGAAGATAATAGGGCCGTATGGAGCGCCGAGTTATGGAGGACAGCCGAAGCTTTCTTTCCTCATGGAGTTGAGGTCTAGAATGCCAGAACCCCCACCTCCGGCTGCCCCTACCACTTTTGGGCAGAGAAACAATATTGCAGGTAAGGAAATAACTGGTTGCCCATATAAAATGATAATGCAATGAAAATAAAATGTAATTGCACGTAGGTATGCCTATACCTAAATAAATGCTAATGAATTATTTTCGATGAATAAATTTTATGTAAATCAAAAGTATGTGATTGATAAAAAGAATTGTGTTTTCTAATCGTTTCACGAAAAAGCTAAAGCTTTGACAGCCTTGTGTAATGGACCTTGACTACTGACAATTAATTGTACTGTGGCATTTGATACGCTCATTTATATTTTTTCGCTCCTCTGAAGATTAGGAGGTTGCCATAATATTATTATATTTACCCTATCATACTAATATCATAAACGCAAGTTTGTAAGACTGTTTGAACGTATTGATGTATGTTTTTAAGTGATTTTTTATGAAACTTAACAATATACCGTAATACGCTGATATTCTGTAATAAAATGCTGAATCACCGCGTGGCACAAAGTCATATTTATCACATTTTTTGAAGAAATTTTTGTATTCTTGCTGCAAAGGAAAGTATAATAGTAAAATTTACTTGAAGTAATTATTTACTAATACGAATATTTTCCTTTTTAACAGATCAACAGCAATACTACGAAGACAATCTCCCAAGCCCCAATGTACCAATACGACAACACGCTATCCGATAACATTCCCAGCTATGACTCGAGTCCACAGGACTTGAGTAGAGAATTTGATACACCTACGCCTGATCTACACCACCATCGTTCGAAGTCTGAAGCCTTATTAGAGACTAATTTTGACTTCGATGACTCTGAGTCCAGTCCGCTACCATTATCAGAAGCACATCGGTCGCACAGTCAACCTTTAGAGACTGCAATGTAGGTTTAGATGGAAAAACACTTTAGTTGATACGGAAAACTGTGAATATTTATAGAAATAAATTGACAAACAGATATTTGTGTGGTCAGTTTTACATTCCATATGGTAACTTGTTGTGCTTATGGATTTTGTAAATGTAGGTTGTGAATAAGATGACTATATATTTTCAATTTTATGAATACATTAGGAAATGGTAGTGAAAATGTCTTTGCCTTGGAGTATTTTCCCATTATTATGTTATTATAAAAAAAACCAATGGTAATATAACAAAGTCAGCCTTTGAAGACTGATTTGTTCGATCTTAATAAAAAAAATTATCTATTTCAAAAGTGCCTTAATTAACTTTGATTGACTATAAACTATGCTTAACTTTTCTTGGATACTTTTTTCAAATAATTTGTAACATCATTTACGTATTTTAAATTTGTATTGTTTGTATGACCAGTGATGAAAACTTCCCCTATTTTCTTGCAAGCCACTGCCAGTTTATAATTTAGTTGTAAGTTATCCAGTATTGATTTATTTTTATTATACGTTTAATGCAACGTTATGCATTGAAAATCATAATACCTGTCAAAAATATGAATAGAATGGATTAGTGACCAAGAAATGATAAGACTGAAAGAGGATTTGTCTTGATGGAGATGTTCCGTGTATTTAAGGAGGTACTGTATCAAAAATGGTCTTAAACATCTTACCCATTTGTGTAAATGTACTCTAGTACTAAGTAAGGTTTAGCAAAAATTACGTAATTTATGGCGTATTATTACTTAAAGGTACCAGATGCGTAAGATCTCATTATGTAAAATAAATAGTATGTATATCCCAGCATAACCATTGTTTATGCGAATTCATTTAATATCATATTATGGCGAAAAATTAATTTAATAATATCAACAACTATTAGGTATATAAATTTAAAGTGCAATCATATTAGGCATTATATATTTTAAGAGAACACAATCAAGACATATCTTTATTATTATATAGACATAGTATTAAGTTTCGTAACTGTCCGTCCCGTATTTATTAATATTTATTCAAGATAAAGATATATTCAGTTAAATATTTATGTGCATTATATAATAAATAATTATATCAGAAAAGTCCATCCATAAACAAATACATATTTAGAATCGTATATTAAAAATGTTCATTAAGTTTTTTTTACTTTGCAGTAAATAAGTTAAAATATGGTTAAGTTTAGATAATTTTATCACATTATTTTGCATCACCTTTTTCTTCTTATCTCTTAGTTCTTATTATACTAGATTTATAGTGTGTTTATTCTTATTTTAACTTTATAATTTTGTATCTTTTACCTTTAAAACAAGGTGTTGTTCACCTACAATGCGTTTTAATCTATTGACAACTTTACAAACAATCTATGTCTAAGCTATAACACGAACATTGTAAATAAAGAATAACATTCCTGAAATAAAACTATTCGGTATTTTATTACATTTTGTTTTATTTGGTAAGGACATTGCCTGATTCACCTGATTGTCCGAAAAGACACAATTCCGTGCTTGGGAGAGCACCTTAGATAAATAATAAACTCACTCTATTGTTTATCTAAGGGCACGTTAACCGTCGATCGCAGCTATATTTTTTGGAAGGTAGTCGTTAAGACCTACTAATCTACAATGGGCCCGCATGGCGGGTTATGTTCCAGTCTCCCAGAACTGCTGTGTGGGAAGACCGGTGCCCTGAAGTGTGCCGTTATGGGCTGATAATGATAAAGCGATAGGTTTTTATCTTATGTTTTTATAGATGAAAAGGTACACAATTCTATTAAATTTTAAGGCTGAGAGCCATCTGCGCTCGCCAATTGCTCGGTGAAGCTGTAAAGGTCATCTGCTGCCAACAGCAGTAGTCAGTCGGAAAAAAAACTATTAATTTAACAATTCTTATAACTATCAAGAGTCTATCCCAGGTTTAATTATTATTCATTCTTATATTCATTATATTTATTGTTATTTCAGTGTTCATCTTAAAAACAATCGGTAAAAATTCTACGAGTTTTGAGTCTAAGAGATAGGGTCACTCCAACTACCCAAAGGGCTATTAAAAAAGCCTTCTAATGACACCGTTCTACGTATAAACAGTATGTAAACAGTTGTTAAAAAACGCAGAACGTCAGCATATAATAATATCAAAAGAAAGCGTCCTAAAACTTGTATCTATCTATACATATAAATGAAATGGGAGTGTTATATTGAAATAAAATTTTTTTCTTCATGATTATGAATATATACATACGCTACATTCACTACAATAGCATTTTAATCCGTGTGTCTTTGTGTCCGAAATGGTTGCACAGATTTGGACGGGACTTTTTTGGCAGGTAGTGTAGTAAGGAAAAACGTAGGCTACTTTTATTTTCGAAAAAACAAAGTAATGTTGTTCTTCGCAGTAGCCCGCACGTCGCGTGTAGTATATGTAATGTAGGAACATTTATTATACTGCGGGTTACACGGCGGGAGATATTAAGTTACAAAAAATTGGTGATTCATACAGTCTTTTAGAGAACGCGCAACACCTAGTATACGGGAAAATAGATTATATGTAGTATAGCAACACTGGATTCAACTGTCACAACGGCTCATCTGTGACGTAAACGTCAATAATCAACAGCTGCTTTAAAGTTTTGCTATCTTTTGTTGATAAATTTTGATTATATAGTACTGGAAACAAACGAAAATCGCTACAAATCCTTGCAAATTATGAAAATTTAAAACTTACGTTTTCATTTGTCAGAAAAAGATTAAAGCTAACTAAAAAGGGTTTGAAATTCCTGATAAATCAACGTTTAGTTTAGTGAGTTATGTTGTGAATCAGGATACCATTGATTTTGTGATTTCTTTGTGGTGTTAAAAAAAAATATTAAAATGGATACGACGGGTTCAATTAACAATGAGGTTTGCGTGGATACCGTAGAAAATGAGGAAGAAATTATGGACGACTCCGAAGAGCGGGAGTTGGTGACCGATTCGTGTTCCACGAAGGTCTTAGACTCCGGAGAACAGCCTGTGGATAAATACCGGCTTGTCTATATACTCTTTTATTTGTTCGGTATTACCTCTTTGGTACCATGGAACTTTTTGATTACAGCAAATGATGTAAGTACATTTACCATGAATTATTTACCCAGTAATACATGTTCATACAAATTACGTTTAGAAAATACTTACGACAGTTCATTAGGTACTATAACTTGCAGAAGATTGCCACTTATAACATTCTAATTTCAAAGCAAAACTATTCTAAAAAAATATTTTTAATAAAATGTTATGTAGGGTTCTGTACATTAGAAAGTGATAAGGTTATTTGAAAAGACAATAGATTCTACTTGAATTGATACTATTGTAATGAAAAGTAAATCAATTGAAAATTGTTAACAAGACCTTTCCTTTGACTACCAGAGAACCTTAAAGCATCTTAAGCTATAGATTTTCCATTGTGTCTGGATTCCTGGGTTCACAGGTTAACATTTTACAATATTGAATTGTTAAATGATTATTTGAATACTAATTTCCTGCAAGTGGCCTATATAAAATAACATGAAACACCGTTCATTAAAAGTATTTTGTAATTTTTAGTGTATGTATAAGTGTAACCAATTCAGTTATGCGGTTGGCATAGCTTGGGTGTAAATTCGCAACATACAATAACACAAAAAGATGTATCAATTGTCTACATGTGTGTTACATTTGAGCGGTTATACCTGTTTAATGTCCTTTCATTTTGATATGCTTAAATGAGTTCTATTACGGACTAGATAAGAATGATGAAATCAAAGTAACTGTAAAAACAATATTCCTATTTCCTATTCAACCTATCGCAGTCCACTGCTGGACATAGGTTTCCCCCATTTCGCGCCAGATATCCCGGTCCTCCGCTTTCCTCATCCAGCCTCCACCAGCGACCTTTCGCAAGTCGTCGGTCCATCGGCCGGAGGGCGTCCTACGCTACGCTTGCCGAGACGCGGTCTCCACTCCAGAACTCGTCTGCTCCAACGACCAGTTGCGCATACGTGACCAGCCCACTGCACTTCAACTTGCTGATCCCGGCGGGCTATGTCGGTAACTTTAGTTCTCTTATGGATTAAATAATTTCTGATCTTATCCCTAGAGAGACCCCGAGCATAACATATTCAATCCATACATACCATACATAATTATCCATCCATACATTATGTTTAAATTATTTATCATGAGGGTTAAAAATATTGTATTTTTTTGGAATTCTTGATTACAGAATTCTGTTTTACAGATACCAAACTATGATTAAACAAACTATGATTTAAAAAGTTAATAATACACTAACAAACTTAATATAAAAACAAACTGGCAGAAGGTTTTCAGTGGTTGTTGTAGTAATATTAATTTTAATATTATATTTGGTTAAGTGAATAGCATACATTTTTGCTTTGTGCTTGAAATTACCAAGAGATTAAGTGGATGTATTTTATTTTAGTATTGGATGTATAAATTCCGGGAAGTAAAACCAAGTAATCTGACGATAGAGGTGGTCCGGAAGTCTCAGTTCCAAGCTGAGTTCACATCATACCTAAATGTTGCTACTGCTATCCCAAACTTGATATTCCTTATCCTCAATTCACTTTATGGACATCTGTAAGTATTGTAAAAATCATTTTACATATATATTTTTAGTACCAATGTCTGATAAAAGGATCTCAAGTGGTGTCCCCGTAATGGTAAACAAAGGGTAGGCCGAACACCAACTTGAACAATGATGGATGGATGACTTGGTTAAGGTAGCATGTAGCAGATGGATGTTAACTGCAAGCAATCGGTCCCCATGGAAATCATTAAGGGAAGCCTTCATTCAGCAGTGGACTTTTTAGCCTGTGACGATATATTTTTTAAGAATCTTCTCTTTTATTTAGGTATGAATTGTAAAGAATGCATCAAAATTTTGATGTCTGGTTCAAAGGTCACAAATGCATTAAAAATGCTCTTACTTTACAGATACTTTTAATGGTTTGAAAGATAAATTATGATCCTTATAGTTAAAGCAAATTTTTTTATTTCCGAACATACCATCTCTATTTTAATGACTCATAAAGCTTGCTGGGCAGTATTTGTATTATAGCCTTGAAATTCCTTTTTAGCAGATGAAATTTTTGAAGACATTTTTTTTCTATCATATTTCTGAACAAATATTGGAATGTAAGGGTTTCCAAATATAATTTTTGGGGACCCAAAGCAACCTCGACTACTTGTGGTTCATTGAAGTGTGTTAGAGCAGATATTTGCAGAATCCCCCCTCTTGCCTAGTTGACTCCACAGTCTTCGAAAGAGAATATGTGGCAATGAAAGTGTAAAAAGACTGTTCATATTCCAGAGTATCCCTGAAAAGCAGACTTCAAGGGTCTTTGATTATAGTGACAATGTGTTTCCTTGTGACCACAGCATTAGTCCAGGTTGACACTGATGAGTGGCAGAACGTTTTCTTCATCATAACCATGGTGACTGTTGTCATTATGACTGGTAAGTGTTCGTTTAGTAGTTTTTTTTTGTGTTACGAAGTTAACAGGACGGTAAGGACGCTCATCTGATGGTAAGTGCTACGCCTGACCATGACAGAGCGGCATTGAAAGAGTCGAACAACTGATAGATAGTTATTATTCTCCGTCAACGCCGCACTCACGCCGCATGCCCGTCATCCGAGACAACAGATGTTAGGTCTCTTTCACCCAGTCATTTCACTAGCTACAGTGCCTTCATCCCGAAACACAAAAGTGCATAGCAGTCCTGTTTCATGGGACGATATCTGGCACTGCGGTGGTACCTACCTAGACGACTCAGTACCGAGTTTACCACTTAGTAAAGATAGTTATTATGTCTTTATTTTTATAATTAATACTTATTTCGGGTTTTTTTTTAAATATGCAACGAGTCCAAGAGTGTCCCAGACTGGGACGCGGACCTCGGCTTAGGGCGTTGCAGGGGGCTAGGTAGTCGCTTTTCTCCTCAAACTTATACTAGGTACCCTAAGTAATTAAGGTAAGTTTGGGTGGAAAAGCGACCGGGCACGTGCCGGTAACGCGAATTGGGACTGGTCGAACCTACAGGGACTCGCAACGAAGGCCCCTCCGGCGTGAGGTCAGTTGAGACCTTCTACTCTCTCTCTTCAACTTATAGCAGTCCGTTGCTGGGCATAGGTCTCCCCCATCTTGCGCCAGATATCCCGGTCCTCCGCTTTTTTTTATTATTGCCGTAAAGACAAAATAAAAGAAGTTGAATTACTTGAGACCTTTAATTCACCTACTTACTGTTTGTTAATTTCGTCAAACCTTTTTTGTGTTTACATATACACATATATATAGTTCACCAGTGATTCCAAAGTGAGATAACAGTATTATGTATATAGAAGCAGATTTTAGTCATGGTTTCCGATAATATCACTGCCCGTCTCAGTCTTAATCTTGACGCAACTTTACAAGAAGCATAACTGGTATGCCATAAAACTTTGGTAAGATTTAGGAAGAAAAAGTCCCTACCTACATCGTTTATTTATTTAATTTTCACATGGTAACAAAAAACAAACAGTTCAATTACTTTGCTATTTAGGTTGCCTGGAAGAGATAAGGCCGCCTTTGCCCACAGTATTGTTAAAATTACTGTTTCGTTATTTTTGTGTACTTGTGAGCAATAAAGTGTTTCACTACTAGTAGTATTTTTTTCAAATGGCTAATTTGCATTTTGGTAAGGCACAACGAAGCATCATGGATGTACATGACTGTAGAGCATATGCTATTATATCTTCAAAGTATACCTAATATGAAATGAACTATTATTTATATCTTTGCTCAGACAGATAACATGTTTACTTTTCTATGCCAGATGTCTTACTATCTGTATTTGTATGGTTAGGTCACGTTTGAGTGATATAGTAATGTTTTATGGCCAATTGAGATTAAAAAGAACAGAAACACTAATTTTAAAATGCATTATATCTCAAAATCGTTATGAGTATTCACATAATTATCGAATCTTTTATTATTTTATTAACAAAAATGGTTTTATGAGCATCATTTCATAACACCACAAAATCGAGGCTTCGCAGTCGCCGACGCGACGGGGGCTGTCGTCCCAAGCCCCTGTAGGTTCCATCAGTCCCTATCACAGACATCCGAATATACAATTAGACTGGACAAGCCGCCAAGTTTATAGGCAGTCCCAGTGTCACAATTTCTTTTCGGTTCTTACCTGTGAATAGTTATTATATTTTACTGATTCATTGCGATGATGGCATGTTACTATTGCACAGGATGGCATTTTGGAAAAAACGGTAATTTCTTCTAATATTCGTGCGTCTTGACTCGTCTCACAGAGCGTAAACTGGCAGCCAGTGTATGGTCGTTGAGCTTACATTTGTCGCACTTTAAACGCGGCTTGCCCCATCTCCTGTATTGGGAAATCTGTGGTCCCTATTCAGGTTACTGGCATGTGCTAGTATACATAGACACTTTAAAATGGAGGTCCAAGTCCCACTGTGGGTTGCCCTGAGGCTCGTTGCATAAACTATTATGAACTAGATTATTCAGTTTTCATATACCTACATAGGAAACAAGGGCTCTTGTTTCATTTGTAGTAGTCTATGTAGATTTCAATTTGTTAGGTTTCGATAGGTATCCTTTAAGCTTAAATCAATATTAAACTCGCTCTTTATAACGAAATTTGGGTTCAATGTGCTTTGAGTATATTATCGCCCATTATGATAACAAAGCGTCTAAATTAACTCACAGATTTCACTAATAAATTACAGATTGGTTCACCCGCATCCTCTTTAGCAAATCAAAAATGTACAATGCGGGATATATATTTGTACATGATAACCTTGTAATATTCGGTAGTAAGCGATTGATGGAAATAAGCAAAGTGATGTTTTAAAAGTTAAAATATGCTGTCAGATAGACCGCAATCAATACTGTTTCTAAATATTATTTGACATCGTTGTAAAATGCGACTATGGTAAGGTGATTATCAATTTCGAGTATTACCTATTTATTTAACTTCTTTAGACAATATTAACAACTTGTAGAGATGTGATACTTTTAATTTAGATACCTACATAGCTTACACTTGTTAGAGCAACAACTTTCAAAAGGTCGCTGGTGGAGGCTGGATTAGGATACCAGAGGAGTCACCCGGCACGACAAATATTCGGTTCCTTATACCCAGTTATATTTTGTGGGACGAAATGTGCTACTAATTGTAGGTACCTAGGGGACTTACCTAGGGAACTCAGTCGAGCCTATAAACCATTATAGCAAAAAATAATAATTATTCAATTTACGTTCATATTTAACACTTGTGAATATCAAATAAGCCTACCACGGGTTCGGACTGTTGATAACTTGATTCTTCACAGTAGATATACTGTGAATGATCAAGCAAGAAACTCAGTAGTTACTCTTTCAAAAAACATTGGTTTTTTGCATAGCTTAACTTTAGTATTAATAATTTGAGTCTTTACTGATGTTGATGTCTTACACATGTTTGTGTTTCCAGCCGCCAGCGCGGTTTTCATTGGTGGCCTGGTAGGTATTGCCAGCCGTTTCTCCAAAGAGTACATGGCAGCCGTAGTTAGCGGACAAAGCCTGGGCGGCATCATCGCCGCAGTAGCCCAAATCATATCCCTGGCCTTCAAGATATCGCCGCTCCACAGCGCGTTGATATACTTCATAATCGCCGACGTCATGGTGATCAGCTCGTTGGTTTCGTACGCGATGCTGTACAAGATAGACTTCTTCACGCATCACATATTGAGGGGTTGCGGGATTGCGACGAATCGACACAGGGAGGTGTCGATGGTGGTGATACTGAGGAAGATATGGGTGTACGCGCTGACGATATTTGCGGTGTTTGCGATCAGTATGGCAGTGTACCCGGCGGTGACGGTGCTGGTGGAATCCCACCCGGTTACCACTGGAACTGATTGGAATAGTAAGTCATATTTAAGTTGTTTGTATTTGAAATTTAATTTGTTTGAAAATCTTATGTATACTATTTAACTCTTCATTATGATCAACCCATTCAACGTCCACACCGAGGGGTACGAGCCTACACGTAAAGAGTGTATAGGCCTTTATCCACGCGGACCCAGTGGATTGGCCGACTTCACGCACAACCTTAGAATATCTTCGCAGGTATGCGCATGTTTTCTCACGAGGTTTTCCTTCACCGTAAGAGCGTTGGAACCGTACATATAATTTCGAAAAAAAAACACAAGTACGTGGCGGGATTTGATCCTGCGCCCTCCAGATCGGAAGGCATCAATCCACACCATTGAGCTTCTGACGCTCTATTTAACTCTTACGAGGTTTGCATTTACCTACTAACTTCCTAATGTGGCAAATATAAGTCGAAATAAGTCCACATAATCAGCCAATAAACTAAATATGTATTAGTCTAATCTAATTGTCAAATCAGTTACGACGGCCATCACGAATTTTCAACATATTGATGCCAAGAGTACCCAGTAATAGAAAATCCCTACCCAGGATGAACATTGAGGCAAAAGCTAAAGACTTTTTAGTTTGGGTGTTTTTTTTTTCGGCAAATATTTAGTGTGGAAAACAAGAAAATATCTGTTGATTGAGGGATGTATGTCACGATTTCACTATCGTGCGGAGTATGTTTTTTTATTTTAATTATTTTTTTTATATAATTCCCATAAATTAAATGTATTTTGTTGACTATCCAGACTACTGTATACAAAAATAAAGCACACATGAGTTATAGAAAAAAAATGCTTTATACGAATTATGCAAGTTCCTGCTTTTGTTGCCGACGGCACGTTAAGTAGATCATGTTTAGTTTAATGTTTGAAATGTGATACGAAACATTTAAGATTACTAATACTGAATTATAAAAACAATTCATTACGCGTTCGCTGAATCATAACTTATTACTTCTGGCAGCTACCTTGGTCAAAGAATTAGTTTAGCGATTCAAAGGGGTAACGCTGCCAGTGTCTTCGGAACTTTACCAAAGGGGGGTTCTTTTAATTATTTTATTTAGTTATTATATATTTTTTTTATTTTAGTTATAATATTTAATTTCCATATTTTATGCATAGTTAATGAAATACTAATAAAAAACTTTTAATTCAATGACTCAATTGAGACCAGTTTTATATTTGTCACAACTATTTGGAATACATTTCATACATTTGCAGTGAGTCTGGATTCACGGGTTATACTGAAACATAACTGAAAGCATGCGCACACTACTGTCACTATGACACAGTAGTATGCTAAGTCATAGTGACATAGTATAACAATAAGTGAACTTCGTGATTGTGTATCTGTTAGTTTATTGTTTATTTAAGACAGATTCATAACTTCAAAACCCCCGAAGCCCCCCTGGGCGTGGAACCCCCCGGGCGTGGAGCCCCCCTGGGCGGTGACCCGCTTCGCCCACGCCCCACTAAGCCACTGGTGCTTACAGATTTTTGAAGTACGAGCTATCAGAACCTTTAAATTGATAAATAAACATCATTACCTACTTCTTTATTTAAAAAGGCTTTTTGTTCCAGATATTTTCTTCGTGCCTGTTGTAAATTATCTAATTTTCAACTGCGGTGACTACTCCGGGCGGCTGGTCGCCGGTTTCTTTTTGAAAGTAAGCATTTAATATTATTAATTACAAGCATTAATATTATTAATTACAAGCATTGTATATTATTAATTACAAGCATTTAATTTTTTTTAAGAGCGTCGGTGGCTCAATGGTGTGGACTGTCGCCTTCCTACCGGGAGGGCTGAGGTTCAAATCCCGACACGTACCAATGTGTTTTCGAATTTTCGAAAATATATGTACGTTATGCGACGCTCTTACGGTGAAGGAAAACATCGTGAGGAAACTTCATGCACATCTGCGAAGAGATTCGAAGGTTGTGTGTGAAGTCGTCCAATCCGCACTGGCCCGCGTGAACGACTAAGGCCTAATCACCCTATACGGGTAGGCTCGTGCTCCTCGGTGGGGACGTTTAATGAGCTGATGATGATGATTGATTTAATATTATTAATTACATTTCCAAAAGCTCATATATCTTAGTACTTCCTTTGTTTTGGTTATGGAACAATTAAATTCATAAGGTATAAACATAGCACTTTAATTGTTCGTATCTTAATTGATGTTTTATTAATATTAAAATGTACAAAGTTTATCAAGAAATATGTTTTCCAATTAGTAAGTCATGCTTTATGAGATTTCTCAATTAATGTCCAGACGTTTGTAGTTCTTAGGTATATCGTACTACTACTTTTTTATCTTCTATAGGCAGACATTTGACCGATATCTCACCTGTTGGTAAGTGATGACTGATGATGCGGCCGAGGATGGATCATGCCTGCCTAGAAATGTAATGATCGGGAAACACATAAGGCAGCAAAGAGTTCCATTCCTTTGCGGTGCGCATTAGGAATTAATCACTACTTGACTAAGGGCCTCTTTTACAGAATGGTTAAAACCAAGATGCAAGATTTTTAGACCCAAAATTGTGTGTAATTGGTTGAGATGTCGGTTATTACAGCAAGGGTTCGAAGTTCGATTCCCGGGCAGTGCAAACATTTGTGTGCATGAACATGTATGTTCGTATTGGTCTGAGTGTTTTCTATGAGTACCTATGTTTATCCGTTGTTTAGTGTCCAAATTATGAGCTAATTAGTTTGGGGCTATATGGCTCTGTGTAAATGTCAGTGTCAATTTTATATTTATTTATCTCTATAAATATATCCGAGTGAAAATCACTAGGGGAGGTCTTCTATTGGTGTTAATTTTTTTACTATAATTATGCATTAACTAAGGCCTATACACCCTATACAGGAACGATCGTATCCCTCAGTGGCAATTTTGATGAGCTGATGATGTTTTCTCACAGCCCGACAACCAATGGGTGACCTTCGCTGCCAGTCTGCTCCGAGTGGTTGGCATACCAATGCTGATGTTATGCAACGCCAAGCCTCGCCACCACCTGCCCGTGCTGTTCCTCTGGGACTGGGAGTACATCATCATCATGGTTGTGTTCGCCTTCACCAACGGATACCTCACCAATATCGTGATGATTAATTCCACGAGGTAACTATATTGGCTATTGACGGGTATACGGGTAGGCTCGTGCCCCTCGGTGGGGACGTTTAATGAGCTGATGATGATGAGAGATAGAGTAGATTTGATCTCAATATAATTAAAATAAATATAATAAATTTTAAGTACTTCATTTCATAATGTTTATAATGTCATAATATAGTATTGTTTGATATTTGCATATTTTCTTCATACGTTGAGAACCCTGCAATCCAGATAACATCGCAGACTATTTGTGCACCATATCATAGATGTTTCGAGTCCAATCTAGGTTATCGAGTGACCTAGATTAGAATTTCTGCGGTCTTAGGCACGCGTGGCTAAGTGTTGGAATAATTATACATCTAATAAGATATACCTTTAAAACGTAATAATTACTCTAGGTATATGAGAAAAATCTAAATTTACAATAGAGATAGCTTAATGACAGAAAATATAGTTTTGTATGAGATAAAAAAATAATGGGACAATCGACATTTCATGTATTTGTATGGTTTGAATTTTTTATTCACGACACAAAAGCGTCTTACAGTCGTTAACATTAAGCATACGTACATTTGAGATTTGGCAAGTTCTGTCAATAGTAACAAGACGATTTGACGTCATCACAGTTGAACAAGACGACCTGGGGGGTTACCGCCATCTCTTAAAACAGTGTTACAATAATATTGATTCGTCTTTTCTGGTACAAAAATACTGACGTATCATTATAACAATATTGTTTTAAGAGATTGTGGTTACCCCCCGGTTCATTTGAATAATTTTAAAAAACTTCAGGACACTTCTAGATTGTATAAAAACTATCCGTTTATATATTTTTTATGTATACATAGAACAAGCTCCTAGCTTACAGTAAGACTTGATAATATCCAGATATTAATTTATTTAAATATCCTCAGTCATCACAGTACCATCTTGCCCCAAACTAACAAACACTAATTTTCAGTTGTTATTTTATTTATAACTAAACTATGTATTTCCATCTTAGTGATACAATGAACTAACTAGACGCACAATCTCGCTCGAAAAGCGTCCGCAGCAAAGTCTGCCCATCGCGTCACTCGGGCAGAATTTTCATTCATAATCACGTCGCTCGCTACATGTCATAATGACATAGTAGTGTGCTCGTGCTTTTGATTTGTGCTCTATGACGCGTTAAGGACAAAATTTAAATTAATAATTTTACGTTCTAAATACCTATACGGATACCGGGATATCTGGCGCAAAACGGAGGAGGCCTATGTCCAGCAGTGGACTGCGATAGGTTGAATAGATAAAATACCTATACGTATGTGTCATGTGGCGCGGACATTTTGTGGTAGACGTTTCTTCGTGATTGTGCTACATGACAATGACATAGTAGTGTGCTCGTGCTTTTGATTTGTGCTCTATGACGCGTTAAGGTCAAAAATCAAATTAATAATTTTACGTTCTTAATACCTATATGTATGTGTCATGCGGACATTTTGTGGTAGACGTTTATCTAGATAAACGTCTACCACAAAATGTCCGCATTGTTGTTTATCTAAGGGTCCCATTGAAACTATCTGAACTATTAAGTTCCGAGAGTACTTACAAATAATTAATACATCATTCGATGTTTTGTTTTCAACTCCAGGGTTGTCGAGATGCACGAACGTGAGAAAGCATCATCAGTGATTGCGACTATGCTCGCCGTGGGCCTGACATTGGGCGCCGCCCTCGGAATGCTCCTAGTACATTTGATCTAAGGATGCGATGAGATACTGGAAGATATGATAAAATGGCCGCCATAATAGGGTACTGGAGACCCCGAATGCTAAACTTTAAAATAAATAATTACTTTAATTACATGGTCACATTTGCGTACATGTTCTTTGTAATTTGGTATCGTTAACTTTTGACTTAGATTAGCATTTTAAGCATACATTTTGAAACTCTGTTTTTATTTATTTGGTTTTATAAAAATAAGGTTACTTATCAATGTTTTGATGAAGATTAAAATAAGATTTTGCTTGGATAATTGAAGTTGATTGTTTTATGGTCTAAAGTTGATTAATCAACACTTGTGTATTTAGACTTTATTTTGCTTATATTGGTTTTAATACTTATCAGTAGCTTTCCTCATGAAGCACATCCAAAATGCAATTAGTTAAGATATTAGTGAATAATTATGTGAAAAGTTATTGATGCTTTATTTTTAAATGGTATTTCAAAAAGTGTTACCATCTCTTTCTTAACTTAATGTCTTGAGATTGAGCATAGCTTGCACAATATTATTCCTATAAAACTATTATTTTTTAATAAAAATGTAATATTTAATATTAAGAAAAAAAAAACTGAATATAGTTTAACTATAAGTTAATGCAAGCTTATAAAATTTGTTGTAAATATTGTTACAATTTTTAAGAAAATAATATGTTTATTTAATAGTTTTATGCTTAACATTGTTTGTTGCAAAAACATGATTTGCGATATGACCTATACTCGTAATAGCTTTTATAATATTTGATGTAATTGCAAGTCAACATTTTTAATTAGATACTCATTATGAATGGCCAGTTCAATTANTGGCTGCGTTGTTACTTTAATATAGAAACTAAATATTCGCATCAGCGTACGAGTAGCGCAACAGCGAAGCAGTGCATATTAAATGATATCACAAAATAAGAATACGTTGTATGAATATGTTGAAGTAGGTGTGTCGGTAGAGTTAGGTCGTGTAGATTCAGAAGCTTGGCTTCATGACATATGATATCTTTTCCACAGCGCAAACCTTATGTGATCGTCTTGGCAAATTTTAACATGAATTTTTTAGTGGGCGAAATAATATAAAAATTAGAGAAAACTTTGTTACGTGAATTGTGATAGCAATTCAAATATCTATGCAGATGGAGAATCGATGGATATTGATGGACATAAATAATGGAAGAACTGTATATGTCATTGCCGCATTTTAAGGAATACGCCAACATTATCGCGTGCTAAAATAAATAAGAAAACAGAAGGAAAGTCAGAGCGGGTCCATAGTGAAGTTATAAGTTATGTTTTATCCTTTCTATTCGAGTTGCTGAGCGCCTAAAAAACGAATACGATATATAATATACTATATATATATATTATGTTTTTAAACTGTATTAGAAATACGAAAAATTAAAATTAAAAAGTAAATTTGAATTAAACGAAACGCGGCGCTGTGAGCGGTGCAGGGGAAGCGGGGGTAGTAACTTCGGTTTCTGGATTTGTCGCGATGGAGCTTTCACCGGGAAGCGGACCGTGCGTTTTGTGTGCGCGGAGTTTTATCAAACCAAAATTCGCGCAACCGTGCGAGGCGTAATTTTCGAGAACACAAAGGTTTACACAACTTTGATGACACCCCAGCTTCTCCAAACGATTAAGAATTGGGTTGCTAAAGTTCGAGGAGACCGGTTCGACGTTAGATAAACCGCGGTTGGGTCGCCAAGACATCACGTACGGGACAAACATCGACACAGTGGCACAATCTATTCGTGAAAATCCTACACAGTCAATTCGTAAGCGTTCCAGTGCATTAAACGTATCCAGGGCATCGTTACAACGGATTTTGAAGAAAGATTTACTTATGCACCCTTACAAAATTCAGTTGGCGCAAGAATTAAAAGAAACTGATGCTATTTAGAGAGTGAATTATGCTAATGAAATGTTTGATCGGTTTACTTCGTTCAATAACATAATGTTCTCTGATGAGGCACACTTCCACATTAACGGACATGTTAGTAAACAAAATTGCCGCTATTGGAGCCCGATTAATCCAATACTAAAGCACCAGAAGTCCTTACATAGCCCTAAAGTTACAGTTTGGGCCGCTATGTCAGCCCATGGCATCATAGGGCCTTACTTTTTTGAGGACGGCAGAGAGGGTGCTGTTACTTCGTAGCGATATGTGGCCATGATCGAGGAGTTTTTCACACAAAAATTGCAAAACTTTCCAGGCTTTAATGCCCGAATATGGTTTCAACAGGATGGAGCAAGTTCCCACACCTCCAATACTGCTATGCCCGTTATCCGTCAACTTTTTCCAAACAAAGTTATCTCTAAGAGAGGAGACATTTCCTGGCCACCACGTAGCCCGATCTGACTCCAATGGATTTTTTTTTGTGGGGCTACCTTAATGCTAAAGTGTACGACTCTAACGCGCGGTCAATTAATGACCTAAAAATAAACATCCGCAGAGAAATGGCAAGCATTTCAGCAGTGACGTGCCGCGCAGTCATCGACAATTTCAGAAGGCGTTTGCAAGAGTGCCGTGACTGCAACGGATTATATTTGGACAACGTTATTTACAAAAAATAATTCCCGTTTTTCTAGCTATATTTACAAATAAAAATATTATTCATAGTGTAATTAGTTTTATTTTAATTATTTTTTTTCATTACTAAGGACTTATGGGCCACCCTGTATATGGTAAAGTAGAAGTTTATAAATAAGAAATAACCATTATGATGTATATGACCTGACTTGATTAAGAATAACACAGATAATAAAAAATACCACCGTGACTGGAGTCGATTTTCGCTACCGCCGTATAAGGTGGTTTTACCGGGTAGTTCCCGCTCGTCACCCCTAGCTTTGTCGCCCCCGGGAACGAGTGGGTTTTTTTTTTAATTCCCACTCAATTCCAACTACAATAACCATATTTTATTATTCTCAGGGCAAGCCTTATGTGGTCATCTTGGCAACACTTTACATGAGTATTTCTGACAAACATAGGGGTGACGAGCGGAAACTACCCGTTTTACCTTAGTAGCACCTACTAGAGCAGCGTGGGAATTCGGTGTGGCACAATAATATAAGGTATATGTGGTTCACAGGTGCCGTACATGGTTCTGATCTCATTGCATTGCTAGGAGACGCACTAATGTTGCAAATCGCTCGCCGACGTTCGACGCCTGAAGAGAAAAGAATATCTTTGATATTTCGGGAATATGTTTTAAATTTTATAAAATTTGGGTAAGTTACCTGTATATTTTGAACGTACCCGAACTAAAAATAACTTATTGTTACTATTAAAGTATTAAGTACGTACGAGTATTATCCATTACAAATATCTACGTTCGTAAGGTACTAGTAAAGGCAACCTCCGGGACTGGTGCCTTTGTACGTTCAGGGATCGATCTATCTCTGCCTTCTGTCTAGCCCTGGAACGTCCACTGCTCTACATATGCCTCCTCCAATGCTTTCCATCTGTTTTTTTTTTTCGAAATGATTTTGTTGTTGGCCGCAGATGGCCTTAACGACGTCACCGGATGGAAATGGCGAGCCTAGCTCAGCCGATGATTGGCTCCGGTCGCGGCACGAGACTGCTTACGGATACCTATCAAAGTAGGAGAATAAGGACGGCCACTAAGGGCGCCCACTAGGGCTAGAACCTCGACTTAGTGCCGTCCCTCGGACGAGGGAGGAATATGACGGAGTGAGACGCTGTGAGGATTGGGAATCACGCGTCCGCCGGCGGATGCGGTGGCCTAGTGTTCGTGTACGATGTACAGTGTGTTGAGTGTAAGGCGCGTTGGCCTCTGTGATAGTGTCATCTGGGTCGAGTAATATGTGCCTCGGTCGGCGATGTTTAAATCGAACACCCTTCATGGGCAGGTAGTTTGCCGCTTGGGCAATGAGCGGGTTGACGTGATTAGACGCGTTATCGAAGAAGCGACGGGACGCTTCTTTCATAAATGACTTAATAGAGGGAATGTCGAGGTCCTATGTAGGTTGATGTTCCTAATATACCAGGGAAAGTTTGCCGCGGCGCGTAGAATTATGTTTTGAATTCGCTGAAGGCGATCCAACAATGAGGGAGCTACGTGTGCGAAGACGACACTAGCGTACGTCATGACGGGTCGGATGCAAGCTTTGTAAATTGACAACTTATTTCTAAGTGACATTTTACTCTTCCTACCTATGAGATGATAAAGCCTGCCTTGGAAGAAGGCAGCTCTGTTCCTGACTGTCCTAATGTGTTGTGCGAACGAAAGTCCTATCTAAGATGACACCTAAGTATTTGACCTTCTTCTCCCAGGGGATCGTTTGGCCAAAGAGGGTTATCTGTTTGAGGTCGCGTACTGTGCTTCGGCTAAGTTTCTTGGCAGATCTCGCGATGGGCCCCCGTGAAAAGAGCAATGCTGCACTTTTCTCGGGGTTCACCTTGATACGCCATTTCCTAAACCAATCTCCTAAGGTGTTAGCGGTAGATTGTAGTACGCGAGAAATGCGACCTTTGTGGCGATCTGAGTAGTAGATAACCATCTGTGTCAGTTTGAAGTGGGCTATTTATATGTAAAAAGGTACAGTCAGCGTCTATAATATAGGAGCACTTAGAGTATCCAAATTAATAGACACAACCAAAAGGTCAATAATATCGGTACAAACAAAGTGTTCATATTGTTGTCAATATTGTAGTCGCTCAAAAGAGACGTTTAAAATGTCATATAGATAGGTACAAACAAAGCGCCAATAATATGGTTACAGTCTTCGCGTCAACGGTATCGAAGCACCTTGGGTGTTCATAAATGTGGAACACTTTTGAAAAATATATTTATGAAAACCTCTTTACGCTATCTAGTGATCATGTCATTTTACTAATCATACTAATGTCATGACAACATACTGATGTCAAATGCAATAAAAACAAACTTAGAATCCATACTAATATTATAAATGTGAAAGTATGTCTGTTTGTTCAGATATGACGGCAAAACGGAGCAACGAATTGTCGTGTTTTAGTGGGGACTGTTGAAGGGATGGAGAGTGATATCTCAGACGCCTTTTTCTCACTTCCACCTCCCTCAAACGGGGGTGGAAATCGGTATGGAGCATATGGCAATTTTCAAGGTATATAGTTAGAAAACGGTTGGCGGATTATTTATCACTAAGTTTTCAAGGTAGGAAACTTTGAATCGTTAAAAAGACATTTATTTTAACTTCTGTGTTCTAAACCAAGAAATGGATGGTTACCCCAAATTTCATGCGAGCAAAGCCGCAGGCAAAAATAATAATATATATAATATTTACCACAAAACATCGAATCTTATATTTGATGGAGAAAGGTGCCTCTATAACTCATTTGAAATTTCGAATTCAAAATCCAAAAGTATGATCGAAAGTCGTTATTACATTTATGCAAAAATGAACTTACAACGTTGAGCGTAAGATGAAATTGTAAAAACTTGTTCACTGTTTTATACTCTGATAATTATAAGGTCCGAAATTGATCAAAAATATTACTGCAGAACAGATAGCTGCCAAATTAGAGGAGGTTTTATTGGAATACATATATAAGACATTCACCGTACTCACCGGACCTTGCTCCAACATATTACCAGGAGAAGTTATTCAAATACCGAAAAAAAATATATATTTAATTTAATAAAATAAATTTGGATAACTTCTTCTAATGGAAAAAAAACAACTCTGATAAACCATTACAAAGTACCTTCAAAGAATTCATTGATTCCCGTCTGAATGCTTTTTTTAGTATAGGGATTTAATTATGAGATGGCAAAAATGCATACATAGCAATCGTACATACTTTGATTAAATAAATATTATAATACATATTTAATATGTCGCAAAATGGGGGAGACCTAAGTCCAGCAGTGAACTGCGATAGGTTGAAGAGAGACATATTTGAATAAAATCGACTTTATGTTCCTGTAAACAGCCATTTACGATATCTAAAACCATAAACGAAATGTAAAGATATGTCTATGGCGTCATACTAAAAATAAAACGGACAGCAGCAAATTGTGTCATTATTCATTTTGTGTATAAATCATAGACATATTATGAGGTAGACAGACTGTATATTGAAAGTCGGTGTCTAATTTTTGTTAGTGTGCAGTTACAGAATTGTATTAGTGTGCGTCACTAGGGATGTGACCTTGGTATCGAACATATTGCTAGAATTAAGCCGTCGTCGCACTTGCAGAATTGATGATTATAATTGTTTAAAAATAACATGGAGTCAGATACAGCAACGCTGTTAATTTTAATCTACAACAAAAATCTACACTAATATTATAAAGAGGAAAACTTGTTTGTTTGTTTGTTGTAATAAATAGGCTCAAAAGTACTGGACCGATTTTAAAAATTCTTTCACCATTCGAAAGCTAAATTAATCCCGCATAACATAGGCTAAATTTTATTTTGAAAAAAAATAGGGTCCCGTAAGTATTTTGGGTTTTTCGGACAAAAAAAGGAAAAAAACTACCAGAAAAGTTGCTTTTTGCGTATCTGCCTAAACTATAAAAGATAGAACTATAAAATGTTCTAACTAAGTGTAGATCTCATTAATATCTACAAAAAAAGTCCGCGACACACTATACCTACCTATGTCGGGTGCAGCACAACAACCATTTTTTTATTTAAAAAAATTGAAATTTTTTTTGGCTACATTAAAACGCGTTTATTTTACTCATGCTACTAATCCTTAACAAAATATATTATTTCATCACTAAGAAAAGTTTACGTAGATAATATTTGGTCCTTGAATGATTAAAATTGGACGTTTGGTTTTCAAGTTATGGCGAAATTAAATATTATTCTGCTGCACGGCCGTCCCGTTGCAAAGTGGGCGTCGCATTGGCGGGGGCGCATGCGGGAGGGGTTATTATCCAATTTAATATTTTAAATACATTGTTGAATAAAGATCTAAGTAGTTCTTTACAGCATATGATTTAAATGAACATTTTCGAAGATATGAAATATATATAAATTGCGGTGCGTAGCGTTTGCGGTTGGTTTGCGGCGATACCGGCCGACGGGGAAGCCGGGAGCGTGCCTTTTACGATCAACATTGTACCCGTGCGAAGCAGGGGCGGGTCGCTAGTTAAAAATAAAGCGTTACCATAATAAATTTTATACGCAAATATTTTGAAGTTTGGTCTTCCTGGGTGAAAAATTAGATGATGTTGGAACAAATAAAACAAAATATTATTGGTAGGTATTAAATAGACTATATTATATTTTTACGGTAAAATAACAAATTTTAAATAACACTCACAAACTCAAACTTAAAAATTATTTTATTTAAAAAATATATACTGAAAGCCTCATTATCATTTTTAAGACCCATACATACCTACATTGATAACCCACAATAGTGGGTATCATGAAAAAAGTTTCAGTTTAAAATATGCGACCTAAAAACATTTTTTTTTTCATGTTTTTTTGTTAAAATTATAATGTGGATTACAGAACACAAATATGTTCTTGCAAAATTATAACAATATTTTTATAGTTTTTAAATTTTCTGAGAAAAGTTGATGTGATATTCGGACAAACATACAGACATGACGAATCTATAAGGGTTCTGTTTTTTGCTGTTTGACTACGGAACCCTAAAAAGAAATTAAAAAGTATTTTGAATCTACCACGCCGGTTCAAAGATTTGATTATATTAAGAAGACTCTGGCAAGAAACTCAGTAAGTAGTTATTCAATGGCCATTATCAATTTGCAATTGTTTTTGTCCTTAATCAGATATCTACAGTGAGTCAGCATTCAATAATTGTATAAAAGAAACTGTTAAAGAAATACTATCGATGGAATTAAATTCTATGTTGAGTACATCACTATGTAACATCCTTAAATTTTCATGCATAATATTAATTGTTTTAGACGTAATTTCTACAATTAATACAAGCTAATGTATGTCTAACAATATTTAAAGTCTACTACTACATGTTTTTATCCATAAGTCTCATTACAACTACGTAATATGAATGAAAATGTCGTCAAATATTTACTTATGAAATAATAATTCCGGGTCTTTTACTCCTCCTTTGGTGGTTCTTGAAGAACAATTTACCGCAGAACACGACATTTTTCTACGTTTACTTATTTCTTTTCAAAATATTTATTAAAATTATGACACTGTGAAAAATTTGCACGACAGCTCGTAATGTTTTGGCCTCTTTGGAGGCCAAAAAATGTCACGACGTCAGAGTTGTCAAACGTCTATCAACCGTCTCTTCTACTCGTAACTAGGATTCGTGTGATAGACAAAGATACATGACGTGTATTGCATTACAATGATATAAGAGCGGCAACGTCTTATGACTACATCTAGTACATGCTTAATCTAAGGTATAAATATTGTAGTAATCAATGATAAGCGAAATATTACTTAAAACATATAGTAGTTTATTTTTCAAAAGTGTTCCATATTTATGACCACTCATAGTGCTTCGATACCATTAACGCGATGACTGTAACCATATTATTGGCGCTGTGTTTGTACCTATCTATATGACATTTTAAACGTCTCGATTTTTTGAGTGACTACAATGTTGACAACAATATGAACACTTTGTTTGTACCGATATTATTGACCTTTTGGTTGTGTCTATTAATTTGGATATCCTAAGTGCTCCTATATTATAGACGCTGACTGTACCAGGTACTTGGTGGTAGACTCGATATTGAGTAGTCTATGTCAGTACCACTGCAGTGTCAGATATCATATCGTGAAATAAGAGCCCTTTTAAGCCCTTTTATATTTCGGGATGAGGCCATTGTAGCTAGTGAAATTACCGGGTATAAGATACCTAAAAACAGTTGTCTCGGGTGACGGACACAGTGCGGCATGCCAGTGTTGCAACTTGTCTAGCAGTCACCTACTCGTGTTACTTCTTACTATTCAACAAGATTAGCTCAGGTCCCGATAAAAAGATGAATAGCCGGTATCTTCATTACCCCTTTATTAATCCCTTAAAGTATCTACCTAAGACAGCAGTAAAGAATCAACCGACACTTAACGCTACTTTTCTAGTTCTCCAGAACAGGAGAGTAAGTGGCAACGGTACAAGATTGGCGAAGCTCATGTTCACGGAGTACAAAGTGAAGAAATTCGGTACAACAGACGTAGTGTCAGTCAGGATACCGCATTTTGGCTGCAGTATTTGCCTCAGCTGCATGGTTCATTAATATCTGTAAGTCACGCTGAAGAACTAAATTCCCAGAAAGGTATGTTAATAATATTGTTAGAATTTTTAAGTAAATACATAAATTTTAATATTTAGCTAAAATATAATAATCACGTTTATTATGACCCGAATCATACACATTTTTTATTTTAGGTGATAGCAGACTACGGGGTGGAGTCTTCGCAATGTGTGGCATATGCGCGTTATTACTCCTATTGTTAAGTTTCTGTGCGATACTTCTGCATAAGGAACGATCTTATCGTCGTTCTATTTCTGGTGAAATTCATTATTAACTGTCAATGGTAGAGTCGCGAGGATATTTATTTAATAAAAAGGATGTTTTTTTTCGATTAAATTTGCCCTTTTATTTTCTAAATGTCAATCCCTGTTAGACATTATTTTTTGGTAGGAATTTATACTATACAAATCGAGCTAATTACTAAGTTACAATCTTGACGCGAAATTTTTCATAAATTCATTTCAAGTGGAATTATAAAGTCTGTAGTACACGATGCTTATCCTTCTCGTAGATCTAAATTCTTGAACCCGTATTCTAGAAAGAGACACAAGCATTGATCTACTACAGCCTAAACGTTATAGATAGCTAGATCCTGTTTGTTGCGTTGTTTTATTTGCTTTTGTTGTCTGTCAATGCAATGCAAGCAATGTCGTAGTTTTGCTGAAAATGTTAAAATATGAATGTGGAGTGCGCTACAGAACATAAAATGCCTGGTAAAGTGTAATTGAAAAATCATTTAGTCCGTGTTTCCTAGAACGACTCCGCAGACATAGGTATTCGTATTCAGAGAACATGTTAACAATCAAAATGACGTGAGTTAAATGTAAAATGACACTTTATGGTACCTAGTAAAAGTATAAAACGAGGTTTTTTCACAAAATCTTCGATGCAGTAACCTGCAGTTTGAATAATTAATACATAATTAATCAATTCGCGTCGGTGGCTCAATGGTGCACCGGTGGCTCAATGGTGTGGACTGTTGCCCTTCTACCGGGAGGGCTGAGGATCAAATCCCGCCACGTACCAATATATTTACGAATTCTCGAAATTATATGTACCTTATCCGATGCTCTTACGGTGAAGGCAAACATCGTGAGGAAACCTGCGCACGCCTCCGAAGAGATTCAATGGTTGTACGTGTGTCGGCCAATCCGCACAAGGCCCGCGTGAACGACTAAGGCCTAAACACCCTTACGTATAGCCTCGTGCCCCTTGGTGGGGACGTTTAATAAGCTGATAATGATGACGAATCAATTTTAAGGATAATTTAAAAAAAATATAAAAATTCTTCAAATAATTTCAATTGACAAATTACATAATGTATTTTTTCGTCATAATATCCTTTAGAATAAAATAAGCACTGATATTTTTTACTATACTTCCCATCACTAGTTGTCATCCATGTTATGGCGGGACTTTGAATCGCCGAATCAGCATGCATATTTTCATGATATTTTCCTCTCCCCCCGCTTCGGGGCATTGACAGAATTATTTGTTCCGAGAAATTCAAACATTATAAAAGTCTAGTAGGCTAGTGGTCGTTGACTGTGCTTTAATAAGTTTTGAGATGATTGAAGATTTTTAAGATTAGTTTTTTAGTCTAGGTGAGGTTTGACCATTGAGTTGTATATAAATATCGGGTTGCATCGGAAGCTGGAGTGGTGTCCCAAAACTTAAGCTGAAACCTTTCGAAGTTGCACAACGTGCTGTCCTTAAGGTGGCAACTTTTCGTCATATACTTTTTACAACAAATGAACTTTATAATATCTGTAAAGTATTGACAGTTCGCCAACTGTTCATATCCTCTAGTTGCTGTAGTCCGGTTGTTAGTTCGGTTGATCGGACTACTCCAACTTTTTAGTTGCAATAGTTCGGTTCGAACCGAGCACCGGACTTTTGCTACTGATTTAGTAACAGTTCGGTTAATATCACATTTTGTTTATTAAGCGTTGGGTATGATCTATTTGCTCACCTTATTCAAAAAAGATATTTTTAAAAAAGTACTAGGAGACCATAATTATATCTGAGGAGTCCGATTATTACTTTTCAGTGAACAGATTTTTTTATCAGTTAGTTCACAACAAAACCTCTTGGGTTATGTATGGCCCCCTAGTACTTTTTTTCAAATCATTGTAATATTCCCAAGAGTTTATATTCATACGACAAAAAATACCTATGCTCATTTTACTTGTACTAACGTGAATATCAAATAATTTTATAATATATTCGAATTAATGGGAAAAATACATGCAGGTAAACAAAACTTTAACTTAACTTTTTATTAACCGAACTGTTACTACTAAATAAGTAGCATTAGTCCGGTGATCAGCTCGAAACGAACTATTGCCACTAAAAAGTTGCAGTAGTCCGGTCAACCGAACTAACAACCGGAATACTGAAACTAGAGGTTTTTTTGGATGTTCTAGGTTTGAAAGTCAAAGTACGAAATTTTTAGCTGCTTAGGTACGAGGAATTTCCTTTCGGGGTTGGCAACCCTGCCCGGCTGGCAACACTGATTCTGTTCAGTGTTGGCAACGTAGACAGATAAAGTTGGCCAAAGAGTATAAAGTCTGTTTCACGAAAAAAGTCCCGCAGACGTTTTGCCACTGTCGCCAGACGGAATGATACCAGTACTAAGAAAAGTATTTACCTACTTTAAATTTAAGGACAATTACAAAAAAAATATCTGAAATGTTTGAATAAGATAAGTTTAATATTTTGTACATCAGAGAAACAAATACATTTTAGTTTGTTGTTAATTTATATTTACCCTTTAACCGGCGCAGTTGCATATATTCAACAGGCAATAGATTTTCTATTGTATGTTGTATTTATTGTGTCTGGAATCACGGCGGTAAATAGGACAAGGATTGAAATGTTACCTACCTACTTTTCATACATTGACGCATTGTGTTTCTGTTAAGTTGATGTATGATTGAATATTGGTATTTAAATATTTTACGTTTACTCAGGTTGCTCCGGCAAAAGCTAAAAATCAGCTATTGCCTATTTACACTGCTGCAAAATGTATGTGTGGTTTGCTGTTTAATCATAATATATTTATAATGTTTCGTGTTTAACAATGATGTTGTGTATTGGTTTGTAACTTGTTTTATATATTTACTAAGCGTGTTTGTCTTCTAGTGCAATTAAAAGATTTATCTACATATACCTACTTATAGTATGGTTCTTCTAAACTTGCCCAAAATTCACTTAATGTTGGTTGTTTATTTGCATAAATGGAAGCCATCAAAGATGAATTTGATCGGATGCCACTTTTTTACTTTTTGTGTTACTTGTATCTTTTATCCGGCCTATTAGCAATTAAATTACGAAAATAATAGTAATTTCACTTATTATAGATAGCTAATTCCGATAATGTCTTAATTATTGTGAAATGTTGTCTCTTATAATAAATTAGACTATTCAAAAGTAAAAATCCAATCAATACGCCAAAAAATATTTATATGGCAACTCTAAAAAGTACCTATTATGGCGGTAAGTCTCATGTAAAAATGGTTGGATGGAACTAAATTATGTTGATTTATTATTCCGCTTGCAAGAACGGTTTCAACGTTGGTAAAATCTCTCAAATCGAACTTTTTCACAACAATTGGTATCATGAACAATCGATATAACGCTTTGATGGAGCTTAAAACTCACCGAAATCTATTACAACAACCGAATTCATAGAATTGGCAAACGACAATATGGCCGAGCTGTCAAATTTAGTTCCAAAAATCGCTGCGGGACTCCTTTCGTGAAACCTAGGAACCATATAGACATGGAAGGACGACTAAAATAACAACTGCACTGCATATCTTCATTCCTTTTTCCTTAAGGTATTTAATAGTGGGTGAGAAAGAGACATGTGTTATGAGTCGTTTCATTACCTGGTACGTTGTCATAACTTGATTTAATTGTTGAATTTGCTAGTGATGGGAATGAATTATTATATTTCATCGATAGTTATGGTATCTGAAAATACTGATAATGTGCTCTAGCGTAGGTACTAAATATTTTGGCTTTCAATATGGAGGTCGTGGGTTCAATTCTCACGGGGATTACTATTATGTAAGCTTCGATGGCGTCCTTCTCGAGGTTGTGCAAGATTATGTTTCCTTAGACCAAACTATTCAACTTGGCCATAACAATTTCGTGAGGGAAGCTAGGAGGAATCAGTTGGGCTGGGCGGCATTTTACAAGTTACGTTAAGTTTTCACGTCAACGATTCCGTAATGCCTAAAAAAAAAGTCTAAGCAATGCGTCCTACACGTACCAACATACACAGGTGAGATATTGACAGGGACTACGAAACTGGTTCACTAGTTATATGTCACTCAACGGTCAATGGAGGGGGCTATGCTCGGGGTTTCTCTTAAGCATAAAATCAGATTTACTTTTTTTTTTGAAACACATTTGAAAACACAGTCATTAATATGAGAAAGAAAGTGGTTCACCGTTTATGACGTAAAAAGAACGTTTCCATATATTTTGTATGAGGTTATTGATATGTGACGTCATTGTTCACTTTTGTAAATTGACCTAATATTTATTGGTTTTAGTGTATTAAAAATACAATATTGCAAATAAACAACAGTGATCAATGAAACGACATATAAAATAAGGTGCGCTTTTATAAAAAATAAGGTTTGGTATTTAATTGCGGATGGTGGAGAATACCGAATTGAATCAGCTTCGGACAAATTGAATGAAGGTACAGCATCAAATTTTAATCTCCTTTTAGATGGAAATTATTGTGCAAATAATTGTCGGGGCAGAAGTGCTTAGAACAACAGATCCTGCTGTGGGTCTTCCAGTTCCAGTCGGGTCTCTTGAATCGTCTTATCCACTCTTGTTTCATCTTTTCATCCTTTGGGAAACTGTAATATTATAATAAACCTTAATATATCTGCTGATGTTGCTTCGCCGAAAAGCCTAACTAAAATATCCATATGTAAAAGCCACATCACTAGTTGAAATGTTTACCTAGAAATTTTAATTAGGATTTTTTGAGAAAAAGTAGACAAATACTGTTTTGGCTTTTATTTGAAAAGTACGACTATAAGTAAGAAACATTTATATTATAGTTTACACACATTTCCTGATTTATTTAATATAAAATTAATCAAAATATCACGAATGAAAGTGAATCTTTTCACCACTGCATTCTTTCCTTCCCGAATGTGAATAACAGCCGTCAGTTACACAAGACATGGTTTTATGACCTAAAACACTTCATAAGGAACGAGTACACATAAAGATAAATCACTATCTGAGCGCAAATTAAACAGAAAATATTTTTCTTATAATCAGAAGCCGCCAAACCACTAACAGTATTATAATCCGGCCATGTGAGCAAGGTTTTTTTTCTGGTTTTTCTTCTCGTTAGAGAGATACGGGCATCGAGTTGATAACTCCTTCCCCGGACTTCTTCTCAACGAGTTTCGGCTCGTTGGTGGTTATGCGTTTCGGCTGTATGGAATACTGGGCCGTCCTCAGCGCGGTCTAACCCACCGGGTGAGACCCATGGGGGAGGCCCAGTGAGTGACCTGCGGGTGTGAGGTGGCGTATGCTGGCACGCCGCCCTACGAGCATGAATGATGCGAAATCTGGGAGTTGGGGCATTATGGGTGATAGTTGATATTCCGTTCGACACACGTTGTCGATCTTCTAGTTTCATAATTAGTTCACGTGGCATGGGGCGCCCTATGTTATCAGGAGGTCAAGTGTGTTGGGGGGGGCAATGTTGCAAAGATGAGGATGTGGGCCGTTGCAGGTATACGTTTTTAATCCGGATTCCATGCTTTAGTTATATTTCTATGCTCTACTTGTAATGCTTTCATGCTCCATATTAAAAACTAGTGACATGTATCAGAACTAAAACTTTTTCACAAAAAAAAACATTGTTCGCATTTAGGTGATCATTGTAATAAAACCTGACTAATAAAACATTTTGTTTCCGCATTAGTCGAACATCACTTAGTGATAGAGGCTATCACAAAGAGATGTTTTTTCTAGGTTTTTTCTCGAAAGAAGCTAGCAAATGTTTATTTTATTTAGTATTTTTAAAGCTCAAAGCGTTTTTTTATATGGACGAGGTTCGAAAGGCAAAGGACGAGAATTTTAGCTGCTTAATTACGAGGAATTTCGTTTTGGGGCTGGCAACCCTGATTCAATTCTGTACTTTATATACTCTTTGGTAGTTATCATTGTCAACAACGTCAAAGAGTCTACCTGTGTAGGTTTTTGCATGATTAAAATTTTCCTGGACATGTTAAAAGCCACAAAACGAGAAAGAAATATAAGAAAGTTTTCTTGAGGTCTAAATGTTTGCCACAAATAATTACGCATACAGTTAATTCAAAATACGAAGCATAAAAATTCTGTATTGTACTATTTCACTACATAACCAAAATAAACACCATCTCTTATTTTTTTAAACATGGCTTTAGCACTGCAAAGGCGAGCTAATGTAAGTTAACTTATTAAAAATTATATTGTTTACTAATAAATAACCATCTAACAACAAAGACACTACTTCATATATATCTAATCCGAATTTGTTTTAGGTACGCCTTCCCCCTGAAGTAAATAGGATTCTCTACATCAGAAATTTACCTTATAAAATTTCTGCAGAAGAAATGTACGACATATTCGGCAAATATGGAGCTATAAGACAAATACGTGTGTAAGTATAAATGTTTTATATGTCTCATAATCTGCTTATAGATTTATTTCCTAGGAAATGAACTAGTTAACTGATATGTATTTTTTTACCTCTTTATTTTAGCAAAGTCAACCTATGATTTACTAGGTGGTTGACTCAATACTGAGTTGTCTAGGCACACACTGTGCACTGCAGTGACAGATATTGTCCTGTGAAATAGGATTGCTTTGCACTTTTATGTTTCGTGATGAAGGCACTCTCTCTCTCTTCAACCTATCGCAGTCCACTGCTGGACATTGGTCGACCCCATTTTGCGCCAGATATCCCGGTCCTCCGCTTTTCTTATCCAGCTCCCACCAGCGACCTTCCGCAAGTCGTCGGTCCATCGGGCCGGAGGGCGTCCCACGCTACGCTTGCCAAGACGCGGTCTCCACTCCAGAACTCGTCTGCTCCAACGGCCATCGGTTCTACGACATACGTGACCAGCCCACTGCCACTTCAACTTGCTGATCCGGCGGGCTATGTCGGTAACTTTAGTTCTCTTACGGATTAAATCATTCTGGTCTTATCCCTAAGAGAGACTCCAAGCATAGCTCGCTCCATTGCGCATTGAGTGACTTTGAACTTGTGAACCAATCCCGCAGTCAGTGTCCATGTCTCAGCTGCGTATGTTAGCACAGGTAGGACGCATTGCTCAAAGACTTTCGTCTTTAAGCATGAATGAAGGCACTGTAGCTAGTGAAATTACGGAATATTAGAGACCTAACATATGTTGTCTTGGGTAATGGAGGCAGTGCGGTATTGATGAGGGATAATAACTGTTTATCAGTTGTTGGTCTTTCCTTCTATACTGCCCTGTCATGGTCAGGCATATCATTTACCATCAGGTGAGTGTCCTGACCATCCTGTACACTTATCACAGAAAAAAACCCTACTGGACTCAAAACTGATCCATAAAGTAAGAAGAGTGAAGTGAAGAATTTACCAATGATCTACAAAAGTTTTATAGTGGCCCTTACTAAAATAGTAACTCAACATTATTCTTCTCAAGGTCACAGTTCTAACCTAACCAATATGAATAAAACACATGATTAAGAAACTAATAAACTCAAATATCAATAAATTGTCCCTTTATAGGTAAAACTAATTATTTATCTACTGGAAACTAAACTTGTGGCCAGCAACAACAAAGCCTAATGTGGACATTGCTTGTCGCTACAATGATTCTAAAGTTTGATAGAATAATTATGTAACTAAAATACATTTATATCTTACCTGCAAAAATTTGACAACCTACGTCGGCTATTACACCAAGGGTTCTGGGTTTGATCTAGGGCAGTACAAACATTTGTGTACGTGAACATGTCTGTATCCATTGTTTAGTGATCATATTACAGGTGAATGCTTCCTCTAGTTGCAGTAGTCAGGTTGTTAGTTCGGTTGGCTGGACTACTCCAACTACTCCAACCAAATAGTTCAGTTTTGAACTGAGCACTGGAGTATTGCTACTTATTTAGTAGGAACAGTTTGGTTGATAAAAAGTGAAGTTAAAGTTTTGTTTACTTGCATGTATTTTCCCCATTAACTCGTATATATTATATAATATATTTTCCTGTGAAAAAGTGTGTGTTTTCCTTTAAAAAGGGGTTATTTATTTTCCCAGTTTTTAAAGAGAAAAGCAAAAAATTGGTATGCGAAGCGGAAAAGTAGAAGAAGAAGCAGTGTTGCAGTGTTTAAATTATTCTGTTTTCGTTACCAGGAAAGTGGAGCCATGTTATCCCGAATTTAACGCGGGCGAAGCCGTGGGCAAAAGCTAGTATGATATATAACTATACATAGGATTCCCCTTATTAGGACATATATCAGTATAAAGGTATTTGTCCATTTCTGAAAAAAAAATTACATATATATATATATACTCTCGCGTGCAAGTAAATCGACTCAAGCCTCAAGTGCGCATAAAAAGTGATATAACTAAAAAATGACTTATTTTACCTCTATATAATGTTTTACATAATTAAAGCCTAGTAATTAGGCTTTCAAATGGTAGCATAATATCAGTAATTTAAATAAACACTTGTACTTAGAATGCAACTGAACGCAACCTCCCGTAAACTGCTCTGCGCTCTATTCACAACTTGCGCGACACAACCCCCTGTAATCGTTTTTTTCTTATCAGTCGCTCATTAGACGTTGACCTGAACACATCTCTGCAAATTAAAGCCGTCATTTGAAGAAAATTATGGATACAACACCTGAAGAAGCCGCTCAAGTCGTTGCCCTGTTGCAAGAAGGGTTGAACCAGCGAGAAGTCGCTCGTCGTTTGAATATGAGTCAGTCCGCTGTCTCGAGAGTATACAGAAGGTTTCAAGAGACTGGTGCCTTCACTCGGAGGCCTAATACCAGCCGACGCCGGTGCACCTCGGAGCGTGACGACCGGTTTTTGGTCTCGACCTCTCTCCGAAATCGACACCTTACCGGCGTAGATGTGCAGCAGGAGCTACGTCAAGTTCGCGGGGTGACTGTCAGTCAGTGGACAGTTAGAAGAAGGTTGAAAGAAGCTAACCTTACTCCGAAAAGACCCGCTACAGGCCCGAAGTTGACCACAGCTCATCGTCAAGCACGCCTTCACTTTGCTCGAGAACATTTGGATTGGAGCATAGAGCAATGGCAGTCAGTCCTGTTCACAGATGAGACGAGGATGTGTCTCCATGGCAGCGACAGGAGAGGTCGGGTATACCGTCGTCCCGGTGAACGGTTTTCACGGTGCTGCTTTGTGGAAACCGTTGCATATGGTGGCGGATCTTGCATGATGTGGGCTGGAATTTCCTTAGAAGGCAAAACGGACCTTGTTTTCGTTCCTGGGGGAGGCCGGGGAGGAGGTCTGACCAGTGATCGTTACATTGAAAATGTTCTACTGGATCAAGTTGTCCCTTATCAAGGCTTTATTGGGGAAAATTTCATCTTGATGCATGACAATGCCCGATGTCACACTGCTCGGGCCACACGTGATTTCCTGAACGAAGTTGGAATTCACACTATGCATTGGCCAGCGCTCAGCCCCGATTTAAATCCCATTGAGCACATATGGGACGAGCTCAAAAGGAAAGTTAGAGCGAGGAATCCAGCTCCGACAAACATCAATGAGCTCAAGACTGCGTTGGTAGAAGAGTGGGGTCGAATACCACAATCATCCATTAAAAAGTTGATAAGGTCGATGAAGAATCGCATGAGAGCAGTGATCAGAGCTAGAGGAGGGAATACCAAATATTGACACGAATAATTTTTTTATCTTACGCACATTTTGTTTCATTTAAACACAATAACCCCATACTGTGAAATTGTATGAATTTTCAACATTTTTTACATTATCATTAGCATTAACCTTTTTTACTAAACTACTGAATCGATTTTCATGCAACTTACACCTATTTTAAAGCTCAATTACTAGGCTTTAATTATGTAAAACATTATATAGAGGTATAATAAGGCATTTTTTAGTTATATCACTTGTTATGCGTACTTGAGGCTTGAGTCGATTTACTTGCACGCGAGTGTATATATCCCTATACTTAGGATTCCCCTTCCCCTAACTGAAAAGGTTTTGGAGTCCATTTCCGAAAAAAAATATATATATTTTTATTTATATCACGATACAAATGATCCCCTCCTCCCCCCAATTTAAAAGGTTTTGGGGATATATATTTATCAATTTTTTTATATGTTTCAATTTATATCACTATACAAAGTTAAAAGGTGTAGTAATCCATTTCTGAAAAAAAATCCTATCATATATATATAATATATATATATCACTATACATAGGAATCCCCCGCCGAGCTTAAAATTTTGGAGTCCATTTCGCAAAAAGAAATATATATATATACATAAATATCACTATACTTAGGAATTCCCTCCCCCTAACTCGAAAGGTTTACATTTTTGTAACATATCCTTTCCCCTCTCTTTAAAGGCTTTTGGGGCCGATTTCCGAAAAAAGAAAAATGAAAGATTTATTGTTTGCGACTGCCCTCATACCAATTTTTAGCTTTCTACCTTAAAAATTGCGACATATTAGGATATGATATTTTCTTCCCTATTTGAAGGGTTTGGGAGTGGATTTTTGAAAAAAAATATATTCAATATTTTTTCGTTTCTGACAAATAGTCCGCATACCAAATTTCAGCGTAGTACTACAAAATTGCGGAATGTTCCATACAAACTTCCAACCCCCATTTTAGGGAAGTGGGGGGTTAAAACGGGACAAAAAGTAGCCTAAAACCTTCTATCAACATACCAAGTTTCAATAAAATCTACCTTAAAAACTGCGAAAAGTTGGATGTGATACTTACTCCCCTATTTGAAAGGTTAGGGGTTGAAGTTTTGAAAAAAAATATGCCATATTTTTTGTTTCTGACAAATAGTCCGCATTACAAATTTTAGCGTCGTACTACAAAAATTGCGGAATGTTCCATACAAACTTCCAACCCCCATTTTAGGGAAGTGGGGGGTGAAAACGGGACAAAAAGTAGCCTAAAACCTATTGTAGGTTACCTTCTGTCAACATACCAAGTTTCAATAAAATCCGTTCAGCCGTTTAGGCGTGAAAGCGTAACAAACAGACAGAGTACTTTCACATTTATAATATTAGTATAGATAATTATTTGTAGTTAGTACATGTAAAATGAGCATAGGTATTTTCTGTTGTAACTCTTAGGAATATTACAATGATTTGGAAAAAAGTACCAGGGGACCATACGAAACCAAGAGGTTCTGTTGTGAACAAACTGATGAAAAAAATCTGTTCACTGAAAAGTACTAATCGGACACCTCCGATATAATTATGGTCTCCTAGTACTTTTTTTTACAATATATTTTTTTATTTATATCAGGTGAGCAAATAGATAATACCGATCACTTTATAAAAAAAATTTGATTATTAACCAAACTGTTACTACTAAATAAGTAGCAAAAGTCTGGTGCTCAGTTCGAACTGAACTATTGCAACTTAAAAGTTGCAGCAATTCTTAGTTTGGGTCTAGATGGCGCTGTGTGAATGTCGATGGATATTTATTCATATTTTGAGATACTTATCCAACCTTATATCTAGTCTCCTCACAACATAATAAATTAGAATTTCTTTCTTTCTTCTTTCTTTTTTCCAAATTACAATTAGAGACTCGTCGTGTCTGTATTCATAATTTGCCACAAGAGTAACAGAGCCCTGTGGTAACAGTATTGGCGCAAATCACTAGTGGGCAATGGGGTCATCACAGACATCACACCTCAAAGCTTTTTATAAAATTAAATGCATATTTATATAATAAATTTAATTTTACTTTATTTTTATTTATAGGGGGAACACACCAGAAACTCGTGGAACTGCATTTGTTGTGTATGAAGATATATTTGATGCAAAAAATGCATGTGACCATTTATCAGGATTTAATGTATGCAATAGATATTTGGTTGTCCTGTACTACAGATCAAACAAAGCATTTAAAGGTATGGATATTGAGAAGAAACAAGAAGAAATAGATGCACTCAAAAAGAAGTATGGAATCTCTTCTGAAGAACTCAGGAAATGACATTTCACTTAAAAAATAAACATTTTAAATTTCATTCAAGTGATCTTAATGTAAGCCTTCTGCCCAACATTTTATATTACACACTAGCTTTAGCGTGCGACTTCGTCCGCGTGGAATTGTTACTTTGACCTAACGCTCTCTTTTACCCGCTATTTCGTTTATATAGGTGAGTTAAAACTGCGATATCTCATAAGATATTCATTTCAATTTAATGATGTAAAGGGCAATTTTGTTGAAAATGAAATACTTTTTATAAATAAAGTATTTATTTAGATAAGGATTGATATCATATTTATGAAAATAGCTTCACAAAATGATGCAATATTATAGAAAAAATTTTTAGCAAAAAATATGTTATAGGGAGCTAACCTTAAAAGATAGACATATGCTGTCGCGGAGTTTTTTGTAGACCTTTAAAAGGGTAACAATACTCTCATACATGACTTTTGCGAAACTTTAACCGTTTACGCAGCGTACGCAGCGTAATCTCCAAGTAAGAAAAATTCCCGTAGGATTTTGAAACACCTCGATAAATGAACTATCTAACACTGAAATAACGGGAAGAGCGTCGTGGCTCAATGGTGTGGACTGTCGCCTTCCTACGGGAGGCTGAGGTTCAAAACCCGACACGTACCAATGTGTTTCGAATTTCGAAAAATATATGTACGTTATCCGATGCTCTTACGGTGAAGGAAAACATGTGAGGAAACCTTCATGCACGCCTGCGAAGAGATTCGAGGTTGTTTGTGAAGTCGTCCAATCCGCACTGGGCCCGCGTGGACGACTATGGCCTAATCACCCTATACGGGTAGGCTCGTGCCCCTCGTTGGGGACGTTTAATGAGCTGATGATGAACCCGTGGGGTTGCTACCAGAGGCAAATGGGAATGGATGGAGGCACTGATAACCCTCCATAAAGTTAGGTTTCCTTCCCTTTTTTGGCATTTTGTTCTCCGAAACACATTTGGCATAATTTTCTTTAACCAAATATGTACAGAGCATACTTTTTTCGAAATATGTATAATTATTGTTTAGCAGAATGTTTGTATGGCCGTATTTTCAATGGTAAAATTTATAACCATTTTCATGGCGGATCTGCCTGAATAAATTCTGTTATTTCATTTTGCGGTGTTGAGTATAGAATCGATTTTAATAAAAGGACGACTTTTCTGAACCTTGTCATAAAGGTAGCAAATAGGATGATGCGCTTCAAGCTGTAATCTTCATATTTGAAATCGCAATCAAAACGAATTTTGACAACGCTAAAAAAATAGTACTAAATAGTGGCACAAAACAAAAATAGTACTACTTTAGTTTCTGAGATATATCTATAGAGATACAGCATGACGTTCAAGCTGTAATCCTCACCTCTGGCGCACGCAAACGGTATCATGAAATAGTCGCAATGATATGCCAAATTTGAAAAATAGTACTCAAGAGATAACCGACATATTGAAGGTAACATGGTGAGGATTATGGCTTGAACATTTGAAAACTTCAAATATCTCCGAAACGCCTACGATTTTCGGTTTCAAGTTTATATATAAAGGTAGATACGCCATCTATGCCTCAAAAACGAACTGCCAAAGAGAAAACATATTTTTAGGCTCTTTGTTGAGGTAAATGTACGCTCATTCTAAACATGTGTATGTGTGCTGTCGCTGCATTTGGAACACTTCGGTTGTTTTGTGAGCATATAACGAATCTATACTTTTCACATGATTGACCTAGACACACTTTTTACGCATTTTCAGGAGTACTAATTAGGTACTATAATATTCATAAAACTAATCGCAGCTAACAATGGCTGTCACAAGTGACTGTTTTAATATAACTTTGAAATTTGATTGAAGATTGAAAGAGGTATTCATTTTTAGGGTTCCGTAGCCAAATGGCAAAAAACGGAACCCTTATAGATTCGTCATTGTGCGAACGTCGCACTGGGTAGTTTTGTTTCTTTTTTGTTTTTGATTGTTTTTTGTTTTTGGAGTGGACTGTATGGATTATGAGAGTTTGTGAATGTGGAGTACCTAGGTGTAAATAAGGTATTGCCACAATTCCTGCCAAAATCCGGCTCGTAAAAGAAACACCCGACCAACCTTTGAGTCGACCCCGTCACGGACGCAGGCCTTGTGCTGGTTCACGTCCTTCTTGTCCAGATCAGCAAGGAGACCGGCACGGAAGTGTGGAGACCGCAGCCGGGGATTGCACTTGGAAAGCACGACTTTCAAAATGATGCGACGAGCTCGGCGCGTGATGAGAGCGGGCACACCGTAAGACGATCACCGTGCGAGTGAAGGCTTGTCGACCATCAACGATGGCCGACACCAAATAATTGGCCAGGCAGTTTCTAAATACCCGCCAATATTTTTACAAGGATCGAACAGTTATGTCTGTCTGTCTGTCCGTCCGTATGTCACACACTTTTTACTCCGAAACTATAAACATTTCACTATTTAAACTATGTAAGTATATGTATTTACTTGTATGTAGTTTACTTGTTGTATGTAGGTTTGACAAGAAACTTGAAAAATATAATATTTTGGGGTTCCCCATACATTGCACTGAAACCAAAAAATTTTTTTTTCATCGTACCATCGTCATAAGAAATTGTTTAAAAAAGGTCAAAAAAACAATATTAAACTATAATTACATTATTTTATAGTGCCCCACTAAGGCGCCATTGTACGCAGGATGTCCCGGTTGACGTTAGCGAGATAAGTGCAGCACTGGAGCAACTTTAGAAATAGGAGGGCCCCGGGTGATGACGGTATTACGCTAGAGCTCTTTAAAGGCGATGGTCATCCCCGTCCTTAGGGCATTAGTTAAAGTCTTTAAAGCTGTTATCCACCAGGGAATGACAACACGAGAAGGTGGTCCAGAAGCGTTGTCGTCTTGTTCTTAAGGGTGATAAAACTTTCTTGAAGAATTATAGTCCGATAGCATTCTAGTTACGTTTATAAGTTGTTTTCCAGAGTTGTAGCTAACCTTCTCGCCATTAGACTTAGCGAATTCCAACCACCGGAGCAGGCTGGGTTTCGAAAAGGCTACAGCACCGTGGACCACATCCATACTGTTCGGCAGCTTATACCTACAGTAGACCGAAGAGAATAACCAGCCGCTGTGTGTGGCATTTGTAGACTACGAGAAAGCCTTCTATTGGCGATATATCGAGGTGATGAAGTGCCTCGCCAACGCAGCGACAATGACTGTTCAGATTCAAGACCAGCGCACAAGACCAAGACCAGTTGGGTTACTGCGTCGTGGTGTGAGACAGGGTCATGTTATATCCCCGAAACTGTTCACAAACCCATTGAAGGATGTCTTGACTGTCGTGTCCCTTGACGGATTTGAACAAGGCGTCATCGTCAACGGCGAGTATATTGCTCATCTTGGTTTTGCAACCATCGTGTCACCATATTGTCATCGTGGCAATCATCAGAAGACAAGACAATGGACAAGACGAAAATCATGTTCAAAGACCATGTCATGCCACAACCGATATGCGTCGGTGTTGTCCTTCTCGAGGTTAGGCAGGAATATCAAATCATCAAACTTGGCCGACATAATTTCGAGAGGAAGGCTAGTAGGATTCAGTTGGGCTGAGCGGCATTAGGTAAACGTCATGTCCTAACGTCAATGATTCCTGCCCGTGCTAACATACACAAGTGAGACATGGGCACTGACTGCGGGATTGGTCACAAGTTTAAAGCCACTCAAACACGCAATGGGGACTACCGTTTTCGTGCTCACCAGGTGGCGCCACTGTAGAGTAAGGTCTAGCTAGAGGCATAGCTGTCAAAGGCGATTTTAAAAAAGAAAACAAAATTTAGTAACATGTATTTCATAAGTTAATTATAAATTATATCTCGTGTTTTAATTATTGGTAGTTAACTATCATCATATCAAGTAACTAAGCCGCAATGCTGTGCAATTTGGTTTTGATCGAGATTTAGTTTGGTAGGTCTTGGAGAATGAATTATAATTATTGGTTCTTCAAGAAAAACATAATTTTAATATGGATTCAGATAAATACACATTTTTGAATGTCTGTGGATATTTATTTACTACTAGCTTTTGCCCGCGGCTTCGCTCGCGTTAAATTCGGGATAACATGGCTCTTAAGCACTGGCGTGCCACCTGCTTTCAAAAGCTCTGCGGTAATTCCGTCCTCCCCGGGAGCTTTATTACTCTTGAGCTGTTTCAGAGCCATCCTAATCTCGCACAAAGTGACCTCCGGGATATCCTCAGAAAGGTGTCGGGTTAACTTAGCTCTTGGGTCTTCGGCTAAGTTTGAAGCGGGAATCTGTCTCAAAATCTCTGGTTTGGATGAGACTACATTTCCGCCGTTGGTCTTCAAACTAATCAGCTGGCTTTGCCCAATAGACATGTTCCTCGCAAACACCTTCGAACCTCTGTTCTGTTCTATTGCCTCTTTAATACACTTTGTATTAAAGTGACGAACATCGCGTCGCAAGGAACTGGATATACGTCTATTGAGCTGCCGGTATTGTGACGCATCGTCTGAAGACTGCAGCTTCATCTGTCGTCTTGTCGCCATGAGATCGAGAGTCTGTTGAGATAGTTTATTGGGTCTTAATTTGCGTTGTCCCTTGCAAAACTTAGACCCAACTGATTGCAGAGTTTCCACTAGCCCGCTATTAATTTCGTCCACTGTTACGCAGCTCTCTAGGCATTCAAAGCGAAGGGTTTACATTTTTGGAACATATATATGTATATATATATACTGAAAAAAGTCCGGTATTAACTCCGATTTGGGGCCGATTTCCGAAAAAAGAAAAATGAAAGATTTATTGTTTATGACTTACAGCCCTCATACCAATTTTTAGCTTTTTACCTTTAAAAACTGCGAAAACTTGGATATGATACTTCCTCCCCTATTTGAAGGGTTGAGGGGTGGATTTTTGAAAAAAAAATATGCTATATTTTTTCGTTTCTGACAAATAGTCCGCATACCAATTTTCAGCGTCGTACTACAAAATTGCGGAATGTTCCATACAAACTTCCAACCCTCATTTTAGGGAAGTGGGGGGTGAAAACGGGACAAAAAGTAGCCTAAAACCTATTCTAGGTTACCTTCTAACAACATACCAAGTTTCAATAAAATCCGTTCAGCCGTTTAGGCGTGAAAGCGTAACAAACAGACAGAGATAATTTCACATTTATAATATTAGTATGGATTATATATAAAATATCAAAAATCAACTCATTTAAATATTCTTCTTTTTCCGTTCAATAATACTATTATCTTTGCAACTATATACCATCAATATTTAATTTTTAAACATTGTGATCCTCATAATAGGTATGTTGCTGCATGATAGTTGAGTTGTTAATTTAAACTATTAAACAATGGTAGCTACTAGATTACTTAAAATATTGTGTTACAATAACAAGTATCATGTATGTGTAAAGAAGTAGGCTAGTGGTCGTTGAATGAAAAGCAGTTATTCTAGTATAATAACTTCTGAAATAACCTTATAATTTTATAATTTTCCCTTATCAAATAGCATAAATTTTCGTAATTCAGACTTTAAATCTATCAAATTTATCGCCAAATAATCCATAATTGCAATAATTTCATGGAGATCACTTTTCAACCGGAATATTAAAAATGTTTAGTATTCATCACACACCGATGAAATCTATGTAAGTTTTAGGACCTCACGCGACACTAGCGCCCCCTGGTGGCAAATATTCGCGGTAGCCCCTATTGAACGAGATCAGAAATGATGTAATCTGTAAGGGAACTAAAGTTACCGAATAGCTCGCTGGATCAGCAAGTTGAAGTGGCAGTGGGCTGGTTACGTATGTCGCAGAACCAATGACCGTTGGTGCAGACGAGTTCCGGAGTGGAGACCGCGTCTTGGCAAGCTTAGCGTAGGACGCCCTCCGACCCGATAGACCGACGACTTGCAAAAGATCACTGGTGGAGGCTGGATGAGAAAAGCGGAGGTCCGGGATATTTGGCGCAAAATGGGGGAGGCCTATGTCCAGCAGTGGACTGCGATAGGTTGAACAGAGAAACATTATTAACAAAACAATCATTCCGACAAACTTAAGCGATTGTACTACTGGTATATCATAAGTTATAATAAAAACTGTGAAGGGTTAATAAAGATTTAATAAACATATAGGTAGATTAAAAGAAATGTATATAAATAAGTATAAATTGTATTGTAAATATTAAGCACAATCTGCATGTGCAGTTTGGCAGATTATTACAAATGTAACTTGAGTATAAGTTTTAAATAAAAAATAATTTATAAATTTAGTTTCTACTAAATTGAAAGGAAATAATAAAAAAAAACTGTTGAATAGTTATAATTTCATCTAAATAAACAGGAACCTAAAATCACAAGCGAGCATTTTAGTTGGTAATCTGCTAAATTCTAAAGAAAGTTTTTTTAAGAGTTCCATATACTTTAGTGAAGAGATATTGTGGAATCCATCACTATAGAAGCGACAAGACCCACTAGACTCACCTTTATACATATAGCTCAGGCGGTCTGGACAAATCTTCCAATTAGGATGAAATTTTGTAGGTCGATAGAGCATTTTATGTGACGGACAATCACCCTTATCTCAGAATTTGTGACGCAACAGAACCTTAGATAATCGATCGAGGACTTGTCCAGACAGCTTGAAATCGCGCTTTTCGCCAGTCTCTCAATCTCGTGAACGGAAGTGATTTTGATAACTTTTTGCATATCAACGTGCGTCACATAAATTTGTGACAAACATGGAGCTAAAAGTTTGGTGGTACGTACAGCGGTTTGGCAGAAAAATGCAAAAATCTGTGTCCAGCCAGCTTGATTTTACGTATAAAACTTCTGGCTGGCACCTCATGAATCTCAATAACGGGGGCGTTTTCAAATATGGTTCCTTTAATAAGATTTAGTGACGGAATTTGTGACGCTAATAACGTTTGATTCACGGCGTTACATATAATGGTTTACGAGAAATCGATCAAAAACTGAATGTGTGGAGACTCCAAATTCAAGCTGGCTGGACACATGTATCTCCGCTACCTGGTGATCTACGGCCTCCGAAATACATTCAAATTTTAGTGACGGAGACGAAAATGATAACCTGAATTTGTGACGCAGAAACTTTTAGTAGTTTCAAAGATATTGATCATTTAATTTTTTCTATACAAAACGCCATTAATATTGCGAGGTGACCATATGTAACTAAAATAAAGGACTTCTTATTAATCGACCTATTGGCCGATAGTATAGACTTGCATATTGTTTGGTTTTTTATGCAGTGTATAATTGTAATGAATAAATTCATCATGAAAATTATTAATTGACTGTCAAAAGAGGTTGATATTATAGGTACTTTGGAGCATTGGAATTTGACCAGTTGTCGCAGGACAAACTGTAAGCAACAGATGGCGACTCCAACATTAGCCGATTAGAAATTGTTTAATGAACCCGCGTTGGTCTCCGGCAGCGCATGAGTACCTACGTTCAGAAATTTGTTCCAAGTAGGTACAGGTAATATTTATTTATGTTATTGTAAATATTAACATGGAATAGTAAAAAAAGTATGACCAATAACTTTTTATTTGAAAGCAATTTAATATATCAATATTGGTATATAATTTTCTATTTAATAAACACTACTACACTCGCGTGCAAGTAAATCGACTCAAGCCTCAAGTGCGCATAAAAAGTGATATAACTAAAAAATGACTTATTTTACCTCTATATAATGTTTTACATAATTCAAGCCTAGTAATTAGGCTTTCAAATGGTAGCATAATATCAGTAATTTAAATAAACACTTGTACTTAGAATGCAACTGAACGCAACCTCCCGTAAACTGCTCTGCGCTCTATTCACAACTTGCGCGACACAACCCCCTATAAAACCCCCTGTAATCGTTTTTTTCTTATCAGTCGCTCATTAGACGTTGACCTGAACACATCTCTGCAAATTAAAGCCGTCATTTGAAGAAAATTATGGATACAACACCTGAAGAAGCCGCTCAAGTCGTTGCCCTGTTGCAAGAAGGGTTGAACCAGCGAGAAGTCGCTCGTCGTTTGAATATGAGTCAGTCCGCTGTCTCGAGAGTATACAGAAGGTTTCAAGAGACTGGTGCCTTCACTCGGAGGCCTAATACCAGCCGACGCCGGTGCACCTCGGAGCGTGGCGGTGGCACCGGTTTTTGGTCTCGACCTCTCTCCGAAATCGACACCTTACCGGCGTAGATGTGCAGCAGGAGCTACGTCAAGTTCGCGGGGTGACTGTCAGTCAGTGGACAGTTAGAAGAAGGTTGAAAGAAGCTAACCTTACTCCGAAAAGACCCGCTACAGGCCCGAAGTTGACCACAGCTCATCGTCAAGCACGCCTTCACTTTGCTCGAGAACATTTGGATTGGAGCATAGAGCAATGGCAGTCAGTCCTGTTCACAGATGAGACGAGGATGTGTCTCCATGGCAGCGACAGGAGAGGTCGGGTATACCGTCGTCCCGGTGAACGGTTTTCACAGTGCTGCTTTGTGGAAACCGTTGCATATGGTGGCGGATCTTGCATGATGTGGGCTGGAATTTCCTTAGAAGGCAAAACGGACCTTGTTTTCGTTCCTGGGGGAGGCCGGGGAGGAGGTCTGACCAGTGATCGTTACATTGAAAATGTTCTACTGGATCAAGTTGTCCCTTATCAAGGCTTTATTGGGGAAAATTTCATCTTGATGCATGACAATGCCCGATGTCACACTGCTCGGGCCACACGTGATTTCCTGAACGAAGTTGGAATTCACACTATGCATTGGCCAGCGCTCAGCCCCGATTTAAATCCCATTGAGCACATATGGGACGAGCTCAAAAGGAAAGTTAGAGCGAGGAATCCAGCTCCGACAAACATCAATGAGCTCAAGACTGCGTTGGTAGAAGAGTGGGGTCGAATACCACAATCATCCATTAAAAAGTTGATAAGGTCGATGAAGAATCGCATGAGAGCAGTGATCAGAGCTAGAGGAGGGAATACCAAATATTGACACGAATAATTTTTTTATCTTACGCACATTTTGTTTCATTTAAACACAATAACCCCATACTGTGAAATTGTATGAATTTTCAACATTTTTTACATTATCATTAGCATTAACCTTTTTTACTAAACTACTGAATCGATTTTCATGCAACTTACACCATTTTAAAGCTCAATTACTAGGCTTTAATTATGTAAAACATTATATAGAGGTATAATAAGGCATTTTTTAGTTATATCACTTGTTATGCGTACTTGAGGCTTGAGTCGATTTACTTGCACGCGAGTATATTTTAGTTGAAACTTCTGTTTTCAAAGTTATGAGTGCCATTTAGTTCAGAAAAGGAAGAAATTTTGGGCAATATATTTGTATTAGATGTCATTTCTTCCATTTTATCTGGTCTAAATCGGCACAAAGCGTTCGGCTGCGAGATCCGAAGATCGTGGGTTTGAAACCTGCGGTGAAATATCACCCACCGTAGGCTAAACCACCTGATTATCCGAAAAAAAGATGATTCCGTATTGCGGACGGCACCTTAAGCCGTACTCTGGAGTGGGCCGTTATAGGCTGATTATGACAATATATAGCAAATAAAAATACATAATATTTCAACAAATTTCTTTTAATAAAGTTTCATTGTTTACTGTTTGAGGCAGCAACCGAGGTAATAAATCAAAATAACACGTTGTAGATTTTTCATTACGATAAAAATGTTCCTTATTTTTAATTGTAAAATGGCTTCATAATGTTTGTTGAGTTTATTAGGAATCTATTTATAAATAAATATATTTAAACTACTCACGTAGGTAAGTACGTAGGTGCTGTTTACTACTGAAACCAGTGGTTGTATTTTATCATGTAAATCAATAAAATAATAATTTACAAAATACTAAATCTCAACATGAAGACAGACATCGTGATTGCTTGGTATAATAATAAAATTATCTTTTATTAACAAGTGTTCGTGTTCGGAACGAACCTTTATATTTTGCAATGGTTGTGTGACGTAGCACGCGCCGTAACTAGGCCACAGCCATCGCTTTAATATAATTTCTTTATTACAAATTCAGTGTACATTTCGCCGTCGGGACAAACGCGAGCACTCATAAACATTCCATTTCATCCAACATTTAACATGTACATAAGAACATTTGTGAAACTTTCAATACATTTTATAATATCATAACAAACTCTCTTTCATTCAACATTCACCCCCAAAGCTCAGGCCACTACAGTTCGAAAATATTTTTGTAGTACATACTCGTATATTCAGTATTCACCGACTAGATGTTTAAAATGTTTCAGGTGGATTATCAAATGTTTAAAACACTACCATACCTCTTATGTAAGTATATATAAACGATTTGATTTTATTTACAACAATCATTGTAATTATCTTCGAACATTAAATACACTGATACCGGTCCGGATGATTCCTCGACCATACAAACCATGAAAAATACCAATACTTACCGACTAAAAAGAGTAGTTTAATCAATAAGACAGATTTTCGCCCATCACTGAAAACACCTTGTAATAATATACTAAGTCCCACATGAAACCTTAAATATTGGTAACCCATTGTAATGTTTGTATGGAGAAAATTAAATGATCAATATCTTTGAAACTACTGAAAGTTTCTGCGTCACAAATTCAGGTTATCATTTTCGTCTCCGTCACTAAAATTTGAGCGTATTTCGGAGGCCGTAGATCACCAGGTAGCGGAGATACATGTGTCCAGCCAGCTTGAATTTGGAGTTTCCGCACATTCTGTTTTTGATCGATTTCTCGTAAACCATTCTATGTAACGCCGTGAATCAAACGTTAAAAGCGTCACAAATTCCGTCACTAAATCTTAGTAAAGGAACCATATTTGAAAACGCTCCCGTTATTCAGATTCATGAGGTGCCAGCCAGAAGTTTTATACGTAAAATCAAGCTGGCTGGACACGGATTTCTGCATTTTTCTGCCAAACCGCTGTACGTACCACCAAACTTTTAGCTCCCTGCTTGTCACAAATTTATGTGACGCACGTTGATATGCAAAAAGTTATCAAAATCACTTCCGTTCACGAGATTGAGAGACTGGCGAAAAGCGCGATTTCAAGCTGTCTGGACACGTTCTCGATCGATTATCTAAGGTTCTGTTGCGTCACAAATTCTGAGATAAGGGTGATTGTCCGTCACATTAAATGCTCTATCGACCTACAAAATTTCTCTAATGGAAGATTTGTCCAGACAGCCTGAGCTACATTTTATAGTTGGGGATATTCCCCAAGTATAAAGATGTTCTAGTGAACATCACCCGTGCTGGACAATTGAGTGAGAACGGATGACTCCGGTAACTTAAACTCTTCGCAAGCACCTACAGTGCATCAGTTCTTGTTCAGACAAACACCACAAGACAATAATATTTAATTTAGCCTGAATAGTTATACTCATATAGTTCATTAATGACACCTACTATAAACATCACCTGTATTTTCAGGCGATTATCCAGCAATTTCTTGCCGGCTCTTCTCGAAGAGCCTACTTATTCCGAACCGGTGGTAGAGTCACAAAAAAATATGATAATAATAACAATTGACGATTCAAAAGTATATGTTACAGATTTATTTGAATAGATTTTTTCTTTCTCTCTTTCAATAACAGCAGTGTTTCTCGTGGTCCACTTGTGCGACGGGCAATTTTACAACGGAGATTAGGAATGACAAGCTTAGTCTTCACTAGCTCTCTTATCTACGAGCATTATTCTTTGACTGTGTTTTTTTCATACACCTTACTGGAGTGAAAGCAATATCTGGCTTTATAATTGCCCAAAGCAATTCTACAGTAAATTAATTAATAATAAATATGTAAAATAACAATCTCTTATGATGTATCATGTAAGAAAATCTATTCTTTTAACGGATGAAATTTTTGGCCGCGGATGACTTTACAGCTTTATCGAGCAAGATTCTTATCTAATGGCAGCTGTCCCGTTAGTTTTAATACCAATGTGATCTTGGGCAGACTTGACCATTTTCGTGCTACTCCAAAATCATTAAGGTAAGCCATTGTTCAGCAGTGGACTGATTGATTGTTTTAGTAATATCATAAAACTCCAATAGTAAGGACAAGCAACCAAACATTGTGCTATCCTAGATTAAAAAAACTGCATTTCAGGCATAGGATACAAGGAAGGCAGCAAAATCTGCACATTTTGCAGCCTACCTGATTCACAGGTTATTCATACGCCTTACCCCACTTCTCCAAAAGAAAGGAATCAATATAGAGTGTAAGTAAACATATGAATGGACATCTGAAATATAATATGTTTTTTTTTGTAAATAAAAATATAGAATTACAACATTTTATTTATTTTTGCATGTGCACATGGATATTGTCATATTAAACACTGATGCTAAATCACAAGGTGTTATTTATGATAAAGAATATTCAGTAACCATAGAGTAAATAAGTGGCATTGGAGATAACTGGAACGTCCTTGTTAGCTTAAGAAGTTTAAGGACATAATAAAAAAAAGAATACATTTTTAACTCTTAACTAGGTAGCGATAGATTATACAAAATTTTGAATTTGCTTAACATCGGTTCCTGGAAACCAAATACAACAATACGGAGAAGTTTAGTTAAGTGTTCAAACTGGATTACTACGCATGTATGTATGAGAAAACCATACGTTTACATACATACATTTTGCTACAATAACACTAGCTAAATATTGTGTTGATACTGGTATAACCTTTAATTACGTCAAAGTTATCAGATCATTTCGATAGGTTATAGTTACACTACTTTGCTAGAAAAAATACCTACATAAACAGTTTTAGGTTATAAAAGATTATACGGCATGAAAGTTAAACAAAGTCACTATAAATGTAACCGAAATTCTTTCATCATGAATACACATAATCTCAAAGATATATAACAATGCCATCGGTCTAGCCATGCCACTAGTTATCCGATTTAAGAGTCTCATGTCAAATGATATTTTATAATTTATAAATTACTAGCGATTCTAACTTTAAGTCAAACACGTAATATATTTCTATACTTCTCAAATTGGAATGATGATTTCTCATATATTTATCATTACTGATGTCTTGTATGCCAAACTACATAGTTGGTAAACTAAAGTAGTCGTTTGTTTTGGGAATGATCGATAAGCGAGTATATTGGTTAACTTTTAAATGACTCAATTTCGATTTCCATTATTAAAATACCTTTGACATGAAACTATAAAAAATTGTAAGGTGAGTCGGCGAAGTGTATCAAGTATCACTTTAAATTAAGGTTTAAATATAACTTAAGCTTTTGAATACTTCATTATTAATCATAGTTCAATTAAATATTGCACTTCAATTACCAACCTTTCAAACAACGTAACTATTTTTAATAAAAATAGTACAGTTGAAGTTGAACCTACAAAAAAAGTCTGGTTAATGGTGATAGATGTCACTTGAGACATACAAGGAAAAGCCTGATCTACCTGCGATGGTATTAGATGTTTGAAAAGTTGTATTATTACAGCTGTGATCCCAATTGAAGGGCCTCGCGAAAATAATTATATAAGTAGGTATAGTCGTTTATTCCCAGTCATCCCCAGTGGGTACGAGTAGAAAGAAAATGGTTTCATTAATCCCCAGTGGACACGATTGGAACTTTTTATTTCCCATTCGCCCCAGTGGTGAAGACCGGGAATAATTGGATACTGTGCTTATAATGTTTACGCCACATGTAACTGCACTATGTTTCCTCTACGGAATCACAGTTGTACTTAAGGCGACACTTGCTACTTGTCTGCTTAGTTCGTAACTCATTTCATTACAAAAATAATGATCAAAAATATTGTTAATTGTAGAAAATATCAGAATGCAAATTTAAACGACGTATTATTAGTTACAACATCTACAATTACTTAGATTGTGAAACTGACACGGTATCGAGAACATTAAAAACTGATTTGCACTAACACCGACTAAACTTACAAACTTTTTAAAAATTTTAAAATCCTAACTAATTAATAAATTTAACAAAAACATAGAACTTAATACTTTTTTTATATATTTTTTTAATATTTTGAATAGCTTTGCTTATAACAATAAAAAGCAGGGAAATCTTATACATAAATAACTAAAACATTAAGATGCAGAAGCAAGACGCGCTCTACTCTCCGCAACCAATTGCTTGTTGAGATAAATATCTTCATCTGTTGAGGTATCTATCAGATCGAGAGTCAGGAGTGGCTCATTTGGATTCAGGGGATCCTTGCCAACGTCTTTGCAAATACCAACAAACTGTTGCTCAACGCATAGTTCTTGAAACCTAATACAGTCTTCTACAGTCCAGTCTTGATGGAGTGGCCATACATCTAAGGAAAAAATCAAATTAATATCTAGGGGCCCAATTAAAAAATGCGCCAATTCTATGTTTATTAAATAAAGCTAATATATATAGTCACTCAACATGCAATGGAGGCAAACTGCCAAGACTTTATCAAGACGGAATCTATTTAAAAGAGAATACCATGTGGAAAATCACCTCTTTTAAAATTGTATCTAATATAAACTTACCGTAAAGGCGTGCTTTGATCGCTTGAGGTGGCAACGAGCGTGCAAGAGGAGCACCGGAGGAACTGGTCGAAGGCTTTAGTTGGAAACAGATCCAGGTCTCCATAGTCGCAGAAATAAACAGAGACCATCCCAGCAGACACGACTCCCGCGACAGTTACTCTGTTAAAAAGGATGCATTACGATTATATAAAAAAAATACTCCTTTAGTAATATGTAATATCACATCAAAAATATGTTTCCTAAATTATTCTCAACTACCTTATGGCCCGCAACTTCACACTCATAAATTTCGAGGTGACACGGTCCCCCTTTCGCGATTTATAACACGGAAGATAACTCGGCTACTGTAGATGATACTTAATTTGTCTTTTCATCGATTTTTAGCTTCCTGTGATTTTTTTCTCTTCTCTCTCTTTTCACTTATTATTCAAATAAAGCTAATTGAACGCTTACAAATAAGCAAACACCTCTGAACTGTCAGAATTGTTTAGCACAAAACTGTGCTAAACCTCAATAGGTTCCCGAAATAAACAGGTATCCTGGTGGTATTATAGCTTGAACATTTTAAAAATTCAATTTTCTCCGAAACGCTTATGATTTTCGGTTTCAATGTTTTCATGTTTGTGCCAAAAAATAATCGTGAAATAGTCGTGAGAAAATAAATTTGAGTTGATTTAAATAATAAATTTAAAATATATATTTTTCCTACTTTTCTATGGAGCTACAGTCATATACAAAATGTTTTACTTAATGTAATGCTAAAGGTAATGAATTGGGTACAAATAAAACTAAAATGATAATAATTGATATAAATAAATATTTATGTGATTAAATAATATCCTCCACAAAATAGTGATTTTATATATATCAGAAGCTGAGAACGCCGATATGGGTACACAAAGAAAAAAAATATACATGATAATATTTTATGTGAAATGAACAAACAACTATGGAACTTAATTTTAATAAAAATATATGACGCACCTGTACCACGAGGAATCTTTATCGTAATATACAGTATACAGCTCCCCACTTGCTGGGTTGGTTGGGGCGTCAGATTCGGAAAACTTCGGACATTCGGTTTGCAAAGTACTCATCATACTTTGTAGTGTCGGTCTCGTACTGTTCGGTTGCACCTATAAAATAGATTCGCATCACCGTTTATGGGACATTCTAGAAGGTTTATTAAGTTACATAGGGTTATTGTCTATTATTAAAATGAAAATTAATCAGATTTATTGAGTTTACGCTATTGTGATAAATACACTTATGACTACACTAAAATAAGTCAGTATAAACTTGACTTCGGTACAAATGGGCGCCTTCGACGGGTAACTGTCGTGATTAACACTTTGCATTATAGCACTTGCTAGTAACCATGACGTGGGTTGTCTGCTTATTTAGTAGCTTATTTCCATCACAAAAATAATGAAAATTTAAAAATGAAACGAATTTGACATTGGTCGGTTGGCCGTTTGGTGTTGAATATATAGAATCACCCAGACCATTACTTTCGTTTGCGTTTCTATTATTAAATGTATGTGTATTCTGTTAATATGTTGTTTAACCCATATTACAGGCTAAATAATAAGTTTGGGGCTAGGTGGCGCTGTGTGAGTGTCTAAGAATATTTTATGTGAAATGTGTTTATCTCACGACAAAGTTCCAGGGGCTGGCCGCCATAGCGATGTAAACGTCGAAGCACTTGCCGGGCGGGCAGCGCGGCGGGGCAGCGCGCCGGCCGCCGCCGCGTCCGCCAGCGCCGCGCCCCCACCACCGACGACATGCTGCGGAAGATGCGCTCCTTCTTCTTGTGTAATGCCTCCACGTAGTTCGTTGTCTCCTTCTCTTCGTCTTTCGTTTTGCACTGCGCATAATACATTTCAGTCAAGAGCTACCTAGCTTACATATTACTTTTTAAAAACATTTTCTATTCTCTTCGGTGTACGTGGGTGTAGATTTTTGAGTAAGTCATCTTTTCGCTGTTGGCCGCGGATGGCATTTACGGTACGGTACGCGTCTGATACAAACAGGTTCGCGTCGTTTCAACTTATGTCGAAGCGGGTCCTATTGACGTTTTTATGATATTTTTTTTTGTTTTGTTTTAACTTGTAAAATTTATGTTATGTTAAAGGGTCAATAAATGATTTTTCTTTCTTTCTTTTTACATTAGCAAACAAAACAAACAGGATCTAGCTATCTATAATCGTTTAGGCTGTAGTAGCGCCTCGATTTTGGAGTCGTGCGGTGCGCGGGCCGATGAATCTCGCCAAGTACTAATGTTAGTTGCAACAGTAAAATTAATAACTTCTACAGATTAATTTCATGTGTTTAGGAATATGTGGAATATATTAATAAATTAAAAGTTTACATTAAATACTAATAACAATATTAAAATAATTGTACCGATAGTGTAAGTTTTGTCTATTACGCACTCGTATAATATCCGTTTTCTAAATCCCACTAGTAATGTCACAGTCCTAGTAACGCGTGACATTAATGAAAGAAAGGTTAAGCACTACTTATTTACATTAGAAAGAAAGGGATGTACTGACAAACAAATGCCATGGTTACGAATTCAGACCAGCGTAATTTGAGCTTTGAATAAATTGATTCTTGACCATAATAATGTTGAAATTGACTTTCCTAAGAAAAGTTTGCCGTCTTTTTTTAAATTAAATAATTGTCTTAATTTTTCACACCACTTCGTTGTACAGGAAGCCATGTTTCGCCTCTTTAGTATGTTATTTTGTAATAAACACGAGGATGTAGACGGGTCACGGATTTGGTTGATACTAAGAGAGATTACGCGATCGGTATCTTGAGTAAGACGTATAAGTCTAACGTGTTGTCTGAAAGTATTTGCCTTGCATTAGGAGTCTATTAGGCTGTAGTGTCGTTGGTTTAGCACTTCTGTGTTTCGGGATGAGGGCACTGTAGCTACTAAAACTGAGTATAAGATCTGTTGACTCAGGAAATCGCAGTGTTAACGGAAAATAATAACTACCCACTGGAAACCGCCAAGCCATACATATATATTACTTGGAAACATTTTACATGAAATGTTTTTGGTGGATTTCAGTTCTGTTTATAAGTTCCTAGGCAGTCTTTTGGGTTCGGCATTAAAAAGAAAATGGGGGCATTATGCCCCATTTTCTTTAGCAAGTAATGTTGATACAATATTGTTAATAAATGTGACCTACTTTTATTTTGTAACATTTTAGATATTGATAGGAATAGTTTTTGAATATTTCTATAAGGATTTAAAACGCGATCTATATTCAAATTAACTGATTGCAAAAATACTTAGGTTGCTAGCTCATTGTTAGGCTACCTAGCAGATCTCAACGAGTGTTAGAAACACAATTGATAATTTTATATAAGATAGATGACCAAAAACAATAAAAGGGTAGAGGGCCATTCTATGGATAAAGTTTCTTATGGGTTTTCTATTAATGTTTTTACTTTAAACATATTCATAAAATCACATTGTGTAAAAACTATAACAGATATACCATGTTGGTTGATCATGACATTTACCTATATGTTGTTTGATTGTCAATGTTACCGCATTAATGTAAATTAATAAAGATGATTACCTATACAAAAGAAAAGTACTCCCGCAGTAAAACGTAGACTTTCATTTATTATTTTAATAACAATTTTCTATACAACCGTACCGAATCTCATATCAAAACAAAATGATGAACTGTGGGAACAACACGCCGGGTAAACCGGAATAACAAAATGTTAAAGTGGCAGCATACCAGCCGAAATAACGACTTTCTAGGGTTTCTTTTTTTATGAACTTCATCATCATCAGCTCATTAAACGTCCCCACCGAGAGGCACGAGCCTACCCGTATAGGGTGATTAGGCCTTAGTCGTCCAAGCGGGCCCAGTACCGGTTGGACGACTTCACGCACATCCTTTGAATCTCTTCGCAGGCGTGTGCAGATTTCCTTACGATGTTTTCCTTTACCGTAAGAGCGTCGGATAACGTACATTAAGTATTATGACTTTATTAATAGGTTTATAAATTACTGTCTACATTCTAGTGTAAATTTTATGTCCTAATTCATGAAATTGGTGAGTCTCATATAAAATTCCACCGCCTCTTTCAGCGAATAGAGGGGAAAATCATACATTTATACATTGAGAGTTTTAAAAATGACGCAACACTTAGTGAAAAGGTAGGTAGTGCCTTGCGTTTAGCTTTGCTCGTTTGCGTTGGCGAGGGTACTACCGTGCCTCCAGATATATCACTTTAGGGTCCCACCAGAATACATGACCTCACTTCCCGAGGTTGGAGGGACATATTTAGCACCATCACCATAATATTATTATTGTTCTGTGTTCAATCATTTGTAACATTATTGTTTGTTTATTTGTATTTTTATCTTATTGTGTGTCTACAGTAAATAAAAGCTTTATTTCTTTCTTTAAATGATTAAGGTCTTTGTCTAGCAGTGTATTACAGTAGTAGGACTCACTGTTGCATATTGTCGTATTCAATAAGTATGGCCTGGTTGACGGATGTGAGTACATTCTGTGGGCCAATGCGGACGATAAGTTCGACATCGGGTGCGTTGGCTGGCGAGTGCGGTGTGGCAGCGGGCGGTAGGGCGCGACACAGTACGGGCGCCGCCAACAGTAACTCACGAAGGCGCGCCGCCATCGCGCCCGCTGCGCGCTCGGCTTGACCCAGACGAACTTGCTTCGCCTGATTTAACACAATATATAATTTTAAATAATATACACAAACATTCATCAAGCCCCTTCAAGATCCCAATTAAGCAAGGATTTTCCTTAATTATAGCTTATATTATTACTTCTGGGACCCTTTCGGCATCTTACTGTATACTCATTTAACATCATGGATTGACAATGAAAATCAATACGCTTACACCACGTTTAGACTTTTCAAACATGTTTTTAACACATGCTTATAACTGACAAAAATTATATCCCCAGGTCATTGATGCATACATAGGAACATAAATATACAACACATTAATTCGACCTCTACGATTATAATAATCGAAAATTAAAAGGACCCCTGTGATCTAAAGAATTATGTTAGTCATTTATGTCTCAAAGATCTCACTTATGTCCAAATCAAGATGTATGGGTACCTACTAATGGAGGTCAGGATAGTGATATATTTATATCTGAATTGAGTGATAAAGGTATAAAAAGTGTATAGCTCACCTGCCATGGAAAGGCGTTGAGTGCTGGCGAGAATGACTGTAAAGGCACTAGAGAGGATAAAGGCGCGCGCAGAATTAAGCCACTGTCCACCAACTGCGTCCGCACCGTGCCTTCGCCATCAAGTCCACTTATGATTGTACAACGGACCCTGATTGTAGAAAAACACAACTATTTTTACATAATTGCATCAATAACGTATCCAGAGTGCAGAATACATGTTTTGTTTTAATGTGCGGTGACGAACGCACATAACTCCATTCATGAACAACAGATGTATCCTTAACATGAGCGCTAGACCAGAATTAAATAATTCCTGTGTAACCTTAGATATTATAATGAATTTAAAATTGTGTTACGGGGTGAGGTCACTGTAGCTAGTGAAATTACCGGGTATAAGAGACCGGGATAAACGAGCTGGCCGCTTACCCCTCACTGCGCTCCACCCTGCTTGGTTTTGCGCGGGAAATCAAATTTAAATGTAAACTAATCAATGGCTCACCCTGTACCAAATGGTTTGAATTCGTATTTTTAATTTTGAAAAAAGAAAAGCATAATAATTGGTTACCAGTCGCCGTCGAGCTTGCGCACGATGTAGAGTGTGTTGGCGGTGGGCGAGGGCGCGTGCGGCGCGGCGGGCAGCGGGCGGCGGTACGGGCCCGCCGTCAGCAGCGCCAGCGCTCGCGCACCAGCGCGCCGCCGCCCGCGCGCGACACCCACACACCCTCCTCGCTCACGCAACCACTTCCACCCCACCGGCTTCTGCTCACAATATAATATACACAACATTTACTTCTTACAACTGCACACAATTATACATTCTGACAGTATTACCCGTGGTTTTTTGTCCACTGTAAGAATTTAAGTCCTTTGAGGTTTAAACAGTTACAGGATAATTATTTTATAGCATGACTGATGGTTCGGTAATCGTGCCAAGAAATACTTTGTAACGTGTCAAGTATCAGGATATGGTACTTGACACGTTACAAAGTATTAATTGTTTTTAAGACGTTCAGCAACGTATCGATTATTTATTAATACTTCACTGTTCTGACGACGTGCCTTTACTACATTGCGACATCAATAATTTTAAAAACTCATGGCAGGCAGGGCCGAATTAAAACTTGTTGCCGCTCTAAGCACTGAAGAAAATATTCTAACTCATCACTAATTTAGTACAATTAAGTACCTATTTTTTTTTGTTTTGCCACTCAAGTCACTAGCCCGGCCCGATCGCCCCTAAATCTGCGACTGATAGCAGGTATTTCATATTGTTAAATCAAACTTAGTATAACTAATCTAACATTAAGTGATTTAATTTTGTTAAATCAAACTTAAATCACTTAATGTAAGTACTTTTTGTCAATAACGGATGGACAATCATATTGCAGCACTTAATTTTGTGCTGCACCCGTAGCTGCAGAAGTCGTGCACATTTTCTGGTGAAAGATTAGCGGTGCTCTGTCTAAAATAGTCAATATCCACCTGTGTCAGGTTGAAAGCGCCGGCGATGCAGAAGTCGTGCACAATCTCCTGATTGAGGTTGAGGTCTCGTTGCGTAGACGTGTCGTAGAGCACGACCGCGATGGAGGGGTCGGTGGGGTCAGCACGCGGACCCGGCGCCGCCACCAGTACCTCGCCCGGTAGCCGCTGCTGAACCAGGTTGGCACCTATGTCGCTGGCAGCCAACTCTTCAGCACCTTCAAGGCGGCACAGAATTGCCTGATACAAACATGAAAATAGAATGTGATGAAAACAATCCGTTTTTAAATTTAATCAAGGTATATTACGGACTACGGTACCGGAACACTACGTTCTGGAGGTTGGTAACAGCATATTCATTACCGAAAATAATCGCTCGCTAGACAAACAGATTGCACTTTTTTATATCATAGTAAGTATATATCATAGCAACAAGAATGTGCCAACCTTTGAAAGGGAGAAGGAACCGGAAAAATGAGTAGGGGCAACGTGGTAGGGGCAACGGTTACCTCAGTTACTTGTCGCAGGTCTAACCTTACCCACCGAGTCCAATTTGACACTTACAATTAAATGTAACTGTAATGGACAAAAAAAGCTGGCAACAGCTTTATTTATCGTCCATCAAAACCGCATTGCGCCCGTTACCGTACTGCGCTGGTTCTTACCTAGACGACTCAGAATCGACACCATTCTAGATAACAATACCACTTAAAAATAGCTTCAAGTAATTCATATTAGATACAAATCAAAATTAGTACACACATAATGTAGGTACTAATAATATGGAAAACTATAGATAGATACGATAGATATGATTCTTTATTGCACACCACAAATGATACATATTTAAGAACAAATGAAGGGAAATAATGCAATTCAGTCGGCCTTATCGCTTGGAGCGATCTCTTCCAGACAACCTCACAAACATAGAAAATTAAAAAAAAGCTTTATTCAACTTATAAATACATAATTATATTTCAACATTAACATATATACACATATAAAATATAAATAAACATAAAAAAAAATATTTAAATATAAAATACATATAAAAAAATTTCATATATATATATAAATATTACTCTACACATAAAAAAAATATCTAATACATTTATATTATTGATATGAAATCAAATAGATAAGCTTATATTAATAAATTAAGTAGCAACATAGAAAAAAGCTGCACGAACATTTCTCGTTAAAATACCCAGAAATAAAAGTATCAGAACAAAGAGTATCAGACCAGCGACGGACCATAGAAAGGAATAAACTATTGTCCAAGAAGTATTAGATAAATTAAAAGAAGAAGTTGAAATTCAATTACAGGAAGAAGAGAACAGCAATATAAATGTGGGCAACAAACTTATGTAGAAGGCATGATACCTATCCACACAAATTCATGGTTAACAACACAAACCCTATCAGAAACTCAAGCGTACTCACTATCTCAAAACACACAAATCACACATACATCTACACAAACAGAAACTCTTTCATTAACAGTAGAAAATGATATCGACCTTTAGTAACTCTCATACCTGAAAGAAGCACGTATACTCAAGAAATTAAAGAAAAATTCCAAACGAATCTTATCTTGTATTCTGGTATGGACCCTACGGTCCGGCCGAAGTTACCGAAACTTAAATACAGTTCTAAACTCTTTGGACTAGTTGATTTATTTAATCAGAATTTACTGATAGATTATATTTCACCAGATACAAAACTTTTAGATTTACACACTATAATATACTGCACTGCACTTACTATCACAGAAGAATTACAATATAAAATATTAGAATCAACATCATTGAGAAAAAATAAAGAAGAACGCAAACCAGCTTGGCAATTCAGAATAGAAAAAGATATACAAAAATTGAGGTCTGACATTGGAAAAATTACACAATTTATCAAAAATAATAATAAATCCCGAAGAATAGTTCTTAGAGTAGAAGCGTTATTAAAACAGAATACTATGCACACAAGACATGAGAAGAGTAACAATAGTCCCAGCGAAGTCCTAGACACCTTAAAACAAAAACTTGCTCTTAAAGCACATAGACTTAAACGGTATAACAAAACACAAGAAAGGAAAAGCCATAACAGTTTATTTATGACAAACGAAAAGCAGTTTTATAGAAAAAAATTCAATTCTAATACACCTTTACTCGAAAACAATAATATAGAAATACCATCACAAGAACAGTTCGAAGAATATTCGTCAAACATCTAGGAAGAACATTCGTCACACAATACCGAAGCTGATTGGAATAGGGAAGAAACAAAAAGATGGAATACAATAGATACAATGGAATATTCAGAAATAACAGAAGAAGATATACATAATGTTACGTCAAGGTTACATAATTAGAAAGCTCCAGGTATAGACAGAATACATAATTTTTGGTACAAAAAACTTACTTTTCTCCATACAGAAATTATCTCAGGTGAACAAAACATCCCTGAATTCATGGCTTCAGGAATAACGTACATGCTACCTAAAAAAAAATACACAACACAACCATCTCAATACAGACCGATCACTTGCCTACCAACAATATATAAAATAATAACCTCTGTTATATCACTAAAAATTAATGTTCATGTCAAAAGCCACAATGTAATAGCCGAGGAACAGAAAGGATGCAGGCGCGGCCATATAGGGTGCAAAGAGCAAATTATAATCGACTCAACTATACATAAACATGCCACTTCAAAACATAGACATTTACATTGTACGTATATAGATTATAAAAAAGCTTTTGACAGCATACCACACACATGGCTAATAAAGATCCTTCACCTATACAAAATAAATCCTACAATAGTAAACTTTTACAAAGACTTATGTTCATTTGGAAAACAACTTAACACTTATATAGCCCTAACACAGTCCTAACAACTAGACAATTAGATATTAAGACAGGTATATTCCAAGGCGACTCTTTAAGCCCTTTGTGGTTTTGCCCTTAATCCCTTATCACATCTTTTGTATAGTAAACAAGCAGGCTACCGACTAAAACATGACAATACTGAAACAATAGTATCACACCTAATATATTTGGATGATATCAAACTGTATGCCAGAAATGATAAAGAAATGAAAAAACTACTAGAAACTACCTCTGAATTCAGTAAAGACATTAATATGCAATTTGGTTTAGAGAAGTGTAGAACAGTACATATCAAAAGAGGACATATTCAACCTGGTGATTATACTATTAATAACAGAGAGACAATAGGTGCAATGCAATTGGTGATTTATATAAATATTTAGGATATGAGCAATTAAAAGGACTAGATCACGCTGCTATAAAACAATCCCTCATAGCTGAATATAAAAGAAGAATCCACGCCATTTGTAAAACCCAGCTGACTAGCAAAAATCTTATAAAAGCAATAAATACTTTTGGAATACCAATCCTCAATTACTCATTTGGCATAATAAAATGGACCAATACCGACATTGAACACATAGAGCGAACCACCATAACTATTTTTACCAAACATAATAAATTACATCCAAAATCTGCAATTGAAAGACTAACCATAAAAAGACAAGATGGTGGAAGAGGCCTATTTGACATCCGCTTTCTATGGAAAAAACAGGTTAACAATCTTAAGACATTCTTTTATAATAAATCAAAAACTAGCATTTTACATAGAGCAATAACCCAAAATGATAACAAACTTACACCTCTTGATTTACAACATAATACAGACATAGAAAAATCACAAAACGCAGATCCACAGAAAACAAAAGTTGAGAATTGGAAGAAGAAAGTCCTTCATGGAAGACATCCACATGATTTGAATCAGGCTCATATAGATACAAAAGCCTCAAATCTGTTGCTCATTAAAGGTCACTTATTTCCAAAAACTGAGGGATTTATGATTGCTATACAAAACCAGCTAATAAACACAAAAAAAAAACAAAAAATATATGATAAAAGACACCTCCATCACAAATGATAAATGTCGCAAATGTCACACACAATCCGAAACTATTCAACATATAACTGGGGCTTGTGCAACCCTTACCCAGAACGATTACACACATAGACACAACCAACTCACAAATATTATACACCAAAAACTAGCACATAAACTAATACAGCAAGATAATACTCCCTACTACAAATACTCACCACAGACTATTTTAGAAAACAATTCACATAAACTCTACTATGATCGAGCTATATTAACAGATAAAACAATACATCACAATAGACCGGACATAACTTTACAAACAATGCTAATAAAACTACATACTAATTGATATTGCAGTACCGAAAACCCACAACATTCAAAAAACTATAGCAGCAAAAAGTAAATAAATACACAGAATTAAGAAAGAAGTAATTAGAGTTGGAAACAAAAAAGTGTACATAGTACCAATTATTTCTACCACTGAGTTGTCCCGAACCACATACATAACAGTTTGAAATTAATCAACATTGAGGAAAACAAAAATATACTCCAAAAAGCAGCTATCCTAAAACATGCCGAATTTCGAAGTTCCTGCAGCTAGATGACAGTTACAACATAAACACTGATACCACTCTGTAAATCACCACAAACCTGTAATTACTTGGTGAAAACCCGTATTACAGGTTTATACCAGCATTATGCTGTGAAAATATGTTGATACCCTAAAAATAATAATGTTAAATTGAAAGGTAAAATTCTTTTACGCGACTTTTGAAAACAGGGAGAGAGACTGACGAATGACATTGGCAGAGAGTCACAGTCGAATGGATTGAACAGCAAAAGACTGGGTAAACGAATGGGAAGAATGAGAAGGAAAAGCAAGATTAAGTTTTAAAGATGAACGCAGACCACTATAATGAGAAGACTGTAAGAAACTAAATTTCTCTTTGAATAAGCTATAATTAAAAAAAACAAATCCCGACTGCTAAAAATACCCACTATAAATGGAACAAGCTCTACTGTAATATATTAATATGATATATTATTATTAGTTAGACAGCTAAAATATTTCGATTTTCTACAAACTTTAAAGCTCATTATTTCGTAAACGAAGCTTTGTATCGAAAAACGGTTTTGACACACTATTTTGAAACACCTATTCAACGAAACCCCTCTCGATTAAATTTTATTTTCTAAGTTATGGCGTTTAAAATCCGCCATTTCGAGTTTTTATACGTTAATGTACCAGTGACACTGGCGCTATGAAGACAAATGTAAAACATGTCATATGTTAAAATCCGTTAAGGCTGCAGCAGGGAACATGAAATCTACATACATACATACACTTCAAAAACATATACCCTTCTTCGTAGTCGGATAAAAAATAGATAAACGGAAATAGCTTTTTTTGTAGTTTGGGTCATTTGAAAACGATTGGGACATACTTTGTCAGAGGTGGTATAAATAAACTTTACATTGATAATGCATATTTTACTTACTTGGCGGGCAGTCTTCTGAATTGCGGTTCTAGAATTTTTATTTCGTGTATACTGACAATGTCGTCATCGCCATGGTCACCTAAAAATACATTAGCCGTATCTTCATCGATTTCTAAAATTTTCGCTCGTTGCCATCCACCATCCTTCAAATTCACAGCATACCTGAAGAGAATGTTTTTGTTTATGTCTTAAACATCCTATATGAAAATTGTTAAAAATATATATATACTCTACTAAATAATAATATTTAAACTACTCAAAACAAAATAAGGGCCACCAACATTTTGTCGTCTTTTAAAAATGTAGTTGTGTTTGATGTACTTCTATTAATTTTTATTTAGAGCGGCGGTCATTGGTGTGGACTGAAAAATTTGAGTGCGTTGACTGCCGTTCTGTAGATTATTATATTTTTACCAATACTTAATATGATAAAAATTATGAATATAATTTGCTGTATATAATTATTATGATTACAAATGATTCTGCACTTAACACAAATTTTTGTAAAGATTAACTACAGAGTTCTTGCTGGTTTCTTCTAAGTGGATAACTATCTCCCGAACCAGTGGTAGCTTCATTTGACATTCATAAGACCTAAACTGAATAAACACTTTTCATTTTCGTTTGCCAGCTCACCTGATGGAAAGTGACGATGCAGTCTAAGATAATGCCTATCACTCTGCCTTCGGACATATATAAAGTAAATATGAAAAATTGTGATTTCAATTCTTGAGTGTACACAAGAGTAAAAGGAAAATAATAAATATAAACAATAAAATAACAATATAATGCATGTATGGGAGGCGCGTGCGCATGAGTGGTGTGCTAGTAGTATAAATATAAAAAGTAAATATATGTACATAGACAATAAATAAAATTTATAAATATTCATATATGTAAATATATAAAATAAAAATTGTGTAATATAATTCATAATAAATACTCAAAAGTAGTTTTATTTCATTACTATAGATTTAAGAATACTGATAACCTGTCTCTTGTAGGAAACCAGCGCTACATGCAAACATATCTAAGCTATTAAATGTCTTATTGTACTTATCGAGGATACGATATAGAGGTGAACGCAGTCCAGCGTTGGTTCTTGTCCTGTATATCGACAACAAAGGGTGTCGCTCCCTACGACGAGTTGTCGGATTAAAAAATGGTGCTGGGGGAATTTAATTGTGCAATTCCAACGCACACTCTCCGAAATGCAACCTGTAGAAGACGGACAGACACGACACTAAACGGCGATGTTCAAGACTATGCCGCCTGCCGTTAAAAGACTCATCACCGATCAGTCTGCTTGCCCGTCGATCTATAGCATCCAGGGTTTCTAGCTGGTATCGGGCAGATCTGTCCCACAAGTGTGAACAGTACTCGACACAAGATCGGACCTGCCCTACATACAAATCACACAGTTGTTTGGGTGAAAAGTATCTGTGACTTTGGAAAGTATGCCAAGCTTCCTCGACGCAATCTTGGCCCTGGATTCTATGTAGCGTCCAAAGTTGAGTTTCGACAAAAGATCCGTATGGATACAATACCAAGGTGGCTAAGTTTTTGAGAGATCTCTACATGTGCATTACGAAAAGTGGGAGCCAAGTTAAACGGGCTCCTCTTAGCTGTGAACAGACGTGCCTGGGTCTTCGATTCATCAAACCTAGCTAAATTGGCATCGCCCCAATCGACCACGGCTTGTAGGGTTAGGTTGGATCGAAGGACCATCGCCTCTCTTTGAGCGCCGGTTTCAGCTTTGGATGCTCTCGAACAGTAATAAGTATCTCTCTACAACAGTGCTGTCGTCTGCATACCCTAAAATGCCGGGCTGGAGCAGATCGTTAATATCGAGAATAGACCCCTGAGGTACACCAGCATTAACTTCCAATAAGTCAGAAGTGTAGTTTTTCGTCATAGGCTTATCCCACCCAAAACACTTTGAACTGGACCCCCAAAGTATTCCGTTTACTGTATGCAGGGATCTGAAACTCTTTCACCAGATCTTCTCCATATCTCTTATGTGTCAATCATCGCTGCTAAACTTATTTTGGCACTCATCAGCAAAAGCACTGCAGCTGGACTGCAGGCCCGTTTCTGTACCGTATAATCCAAGTACTGTCTCGTAAACTTTTACGAATTGCATTGAGCTGTGGTAAATTGTAGTATAAACTCAGTATCTTTTTGAAAACTACTGGTCTTCATGAATACGATTGCATATGGTTAAGTCGCTCATAGACGCGCCTGTACCTCGTCATAAGGCATTTTATTAGATGCGTGCCGTTAAACTTGTCTCTTTTTTGCTGTTAAACCTTAGCTAAACCATAAACTAAATAGATAGATGCACAATCTTACTTTTAAAAAATGCGCGGCTAAATTCTGCCCATCCCATCAGTTGGGCAGAATTTTAGTTCATGATCACGTCGCCTCGTACATGGCATACTGGCATAGTAACGTGCTCAAGCTTTTGATTTTATACTCTATCGATGACGCATTTCAAAATTTTAATGAATTTTACGTTATTCATATAACTATACATACATATGTGTCGTGCAGGCTCGGTATTTTTATGGTTCCGTAACTAAATGGCAATAGATTCGTCAAGTCTGTCTGTCCGTCCGTACGTCACACCCTTTTTTATACGAAACTACAAGCACTGTATTGACAAGAAACTTGTTTTTTTTTTAAATATTTTGGGGTTCCCCATACATTAACTGTATTTTCATCATACCTCGGGTCGGTATCAATGTGTAGCTCTTGATAATGATATCGACGGATTTAATAAATTATTAATTTCTGGTATGTAGTATTTTTTTAAGGTCATAAACGGTGGAACACTATTTTTCTTATTACATCTGTAGTAGGTGCCTAAGTATATAAAAATATTTTATTCATGTTACTTGCTGCTGCGAAACCCTCCACGAGCGTGGATGTGGTGCAATAATGCACTAACTCCAAAGGGATTGACTTGGCACGCGGATGCTAGCTGGTTGATTCGCAAGTTTTAAACAACGACTCGATAGCGCGATGGATATTGTGTCCAGCAGTTGAAATTTCTTGAAATATTTATAAAAATTAGGCCCGTATTCTAGAACGGGACATATCGTTGTCTTTTAATTGAGTTAGATAGAGATGACATACTTAACATATAAAGCGCTACCTTTCATGAGGCATGAGGCACGCGATCACACAAGTATACCTTTCATACACACTCACATATACACTACAGGGATTAAATATATTTGTATAGTCTAAGTATTATATGTATATTTTATATTTTAAGTATATTATTTTGAATATTATTACTAATTCAGATAGCACTGAGACCGACCGTGCGCCTACTCAGCCGGGCTCACTGAAAATCAGTGTCAGGGCCCTCTCGTAGAGGCTCCTTATTGTGTCTAAACGTCGTAGAACGTTACACTTTGTAATGCAAGGCAAGGAGCATAAATGATGTATCGTGTATAATTACCTAGGTATAATTAAATTGTGTGTTGTTATGTTGTTTATGGTTTTGTCTCATGTGATGTATACGATGTTTAGATATAATAAATGTATTTTCATTCTTTCTTTCTTTCAATTTCAAAAACGATATAAACAAAATAAACCATTGCTTAAAGAAACACTAAACAAAGGTTAAATTTTAACACCTAATAGCACAATGTCCGAGTAACCTCAAATAAAGCGGTAAAATTGAAATTTCTGAAGTCTTTAATAAATTATTACCAAAACATTGACTTTAGGACACTCATATCATAACACAAACAGTTGTCATTATACAAGACAGAAAATATTTATTTTGTACGATTTTACTGGTGGCCCTTATTTTGTTTTGAGTAGTTTATATCATCACTTACCAAGCATTTATAATAAGCATAGATTTATCCACGGTCGTCCCAGAATATTCATAATACTTTGCCATTTCAGCCAGTAATGATTCAATAGCGTCCTTAAAATGAAACAACCAAATTTTATACATAATGTTATATATTAAATACAAGATGTGTCCTGCGGTATTGCCCGCGGTATAAACGATTCGTGGGTGAATTTCCCCTCAGGACGTTTAAGTGGTTGATATTTTCCCGCAGTAAAACGAAGCCTACGTGTTTAATCAGACATGACCGCGGGGTACAACATTACTTTTTTTAGAAAACAAAGTAATGACAAAATCGTTTCAGGGATTACCGGGTTATAAACGTATTTATAGATTATGAAACTTTAAATATAAAGATGGAAATGACCAAATCTAAAAGCATGGTGACTTTAATGGAATAACAACTTTTAGTTTTCTTAGTGTATGATGAAATTATGTTTGTCTGTCAAATACGCATAAAATTATGTAGGTTCAAGATAATTAACAATTTGCATCCTATTATTGGGCACATTATGAGAATGATTAGATTTATAAGTTTCTTTAAAATAACATATGTAAGAGTTTCGTAAATAGTTCATTGCACAACTTACACTATACAGCGTCCAATAATCCTAACCAGATTTCAAGTGTAGAATTAGCAACCGTAACAAAAACATTCCAATAATCTTCTTCGGGGAACTGAAGAGGCGGTAGATCACTGTCGATTGTGTCATCAGAGAAACTCGAATATTTGTGGTGGTACTGCAACTTCCTGGAAAGTATTGACAATATAAGAATACTCATTCAAATGACCAATGGCGAATCTCAAAAGCTCGATAAATCAAATTCCGAAATTAGTTATGCTTGTAATCATAAAACTTCAAAAAATTAAATTTTAAAAATGAAGGGATAAAATATGTTACTAACCTCATTATTAGGTAGAAGCACCAGATTATTGACAAGTCTCTCTTTGATGATTCGTGACAATTCTCAACAAGTTTTGCCAATTACTAGGTAAATTTTCGCCATACTTTTCTCTAAAATGGTAGGTTTAAGCATCAAGATAGTGTTTTTTTATTAAAAATCATAAGACACGGAGTTTAAACCTGGTTGCGTTCAGATAAAACTATCATTATAGAATGACTTATCAGAATTTGAACNTTTTAGGCTAATGATCTTCTCTTCTTCTTTCACCGATTCGAGTCCCTGTTGGCATAGGTCTCCCTAATTTGCGCCAGATATCCGGTCTCTGATTTCTCATCCAGCTTATCAGGGACTTTCGCAGTGTCGGTCCATCGAGCGGAGGTGCATCCTAGCTAGCTTGCAAAGACGCGTTCTCCACATCCAGAATGATGACTAATTTTAAGTCGCTCATTAGTTAGGGCTTAACTATGCTACAATATAGATTTCTATTGTGATTTTCATAAGTATGGTTAAATGAATTTCCTTTTATATTTGTAGAATTCTAAGATATTCCGAAGTTTTCTCGAGTCCCAGAACTATTGGAAAGTCGTCCATTGAATCTTTTTTATTTGATACATATTTTTCTCTAATGCTAATTTGTGTAGGAATCTTCATAAAATATAAAAGAATGTTTTTACAATATTAGATACCATTGTATTAATATGATATCTTCAGGAAACTTGACTTTTGTCATAATATTATGAAGTATTCAACAGTACATACATATCATCACGAGCTGAACTAATTTATGGTTATGAAAAGTGTTTCTAGAAATAATTACGAATCAATTTATTAAGTGTCCAGTTCCGGGCGCGGGAGCGCGCCATCCGTCACTGTCCTTAGGTAAAGCCTCAACGCGTTCTTTAACTTGACATGGATATTCAGTTCATAGTAATGGAGCGATAGCGAAAAGTTTCCTTTACGAAATATTGTTTTACTGACATAATTATTTTCTTTTTTATCTGTGAGGCGTGCATACGTACCTGTCTTTGTACGTAAATCTGGTAAAATCTTTCTGTGACAGGTAAACGGGTGTCCATTTTGTACACTCGCATCATGCTGCACCAACCGTATTTTTTATAATTCACAAACACATAATTAGTTCTAGTTTACACAATCATATTTTTTTTTAATTATAAATAAAAAACGCGATCAAACAAACAGGCATGTTTATGCGCATGAAGATTGATATGCATAAATTTAGTACTCGTATAGTATCTGCCCATCCACCGCAAAGCACAACATCAGAGCCGATTCCGCTATTTATTTGTTGTGTTAATAATTATATAACATTAAGTCAATTGTCAAACAATCAAGTAAGTAGTAGAATACCAATTTAAAATTCCATCAACTGAGACACATAATTAATTCATCGAAAATAATAGTATTATTTAAATAGTATACCGATAGTAATACAACATACTATATGTACATATGTACTTTTGAAATACAATAAAGCTGAATTGGCGTTTTGTAATATAAAAGGAATCTGGGATTGGATGGATCTGGCCCCAAATCGGTCCTCACTATCGTGTTGTACATTTACACTTTAGTAATGCTAGAAGTATAAAAATACATTTAAATTGTTTCGTCTCGTATTTTTTATATCACAGCTCTGTCATCAGCATTTAAGAGGCCGAAGACCGCGACCACTGTCCACTCAGTTGCTCCCCCGATCGATAATGTCGCTACGTATGAGATTCCCTAAAACCAGTAGGCGTGTGGCACAGGATCCGGAAAATGTATTTTGCAAGTTTCTCATGATAAGCTAATTGACTCTATTTCAGTTGTAATGAGGCTCGTAGTAGGGCAATTGTTTGACTGACTCAAAAGACTTACATGCACAAGTTAATAATAATGATGATTGTAATTATGGAAACATTTGTGCTCACGGTAACAGAGGCCAGATATCATAATATGTTTTTTTCTTGAATCAGATGTCACCATGCAAACCACTAAGGAAGTAAGGTAATAATTATGAACTTTACTCTCCAAGGACAGAATATTTGTCTAAGCTACTGAAATGGAGTATATTATTTATGGATGAAGAATGCTAAATATTGCTCATAAAATATAATATATCCAAGCTAGGCAATAACCAGAGATGCTTTAGTTAGATATTGTATTGTAAATTTGAGCAGTAACTCTGTATTAATGTTTTCCTTAGCCGAAGAAAAATACGCGTGCACAAAGAAGATAGGTTGTGCTTGAAATGAGCAATAAATCAATTACACACGCACGCGGCACCGCGGGAATAATTGGATTTACACTGAGCACCTCGGGGGCGATCGCCGCTTTATTGTCTAGCCTTCAGTTTGGGAAGACAGGTTTAAGATACAGATGCCTTAGTTTTGAGATACTGATGCCTCAGAAATAGATATACAAAATTCAGCATGTATAAAGAAGCTTGATATAAATGTCATGAAATAAGCTTCGGCTGTATTCCACTGAGCCGAATTTCCAGTTTACCTAGATCACATAATTTTAAGAAGTCGGCTATTGTGCGGTTTTCTGTCATACTTTGGTACTAAGATTGTGATACATGGAGATCTAGTAAGTAAGTATATAAGCTGTATAATTATACCTTATTATGCTTTTTACTCTCTTTTTCAATCAAATCAAATTAATTTATTTGAAGAATATCTTTTACACAAAAACATTTTTAAAGATGCAGCTGCAGAATATTATATTTCTTGTGTAGCAGACAAACGCCCTATTTCGAATTTTATAATAGAAAGTTCCATTTTATTTAGGGACAACTTGCTCGTATGCTACTTACAAAATTAATAATAATTTAATAATATCACATACAAAATTAATAACAATACACAGATAATCGTGTGATGTTCTATGATGATAGCGTATCCATGTGGTGCGTATGGGCGTGTGCGAGTGTGTGTGTGCGTGTGTATGTGAGAGAGAGAAAGTGCCTGAGTGTATAAGTTTGTGATGCTAATAAATGAAATTATTAGGGGCAACAATACTATGAAGTAGTTTCCAATATTTTTTTTGTATCACTGTATGATAATGAAAGCAGATTTCAGTACAGTTTTTTTAACTATGCGGTTATACAATAAGAACCGATATAAGTAGTAGAATGTCGGCTAGCAGCACTTATACTACGATAGGAGACACACTCTGTCATGCCTATATTTGGTACTAGTGAGGTTGCAATCAAAGTACAGCTCTTTAAAATTTTGCAATATGTTCGAAAGAACAAATATTTGGCGTACAGTAGGAACTTTATTTTTGGAATTAATTGCAATTTAATAGCAATATCTTAATAAACAAACTACCTTTTGTCAAAAATTAAATTCCAAATGCCAGTCCGTTTTCATTGTAGTCTCATTTATAATTTCATCGCTTATGCAATCGATCTTTGATCCAGTTCCAACGCTTCCTTATAAGAGGATACGGAGATTCAAAAGGGAATTCTGTTTGATAGAGGTCCGATTAAATTTTACAATTTCCTAATAAATTAGTGAAAACTGAATAGTGAATGTTTATAGACATCTGGTCTTATTTTTTTGTCTATGAACAAAGCTTGAATCTAAAAACATCATTTTTAATTTAGCTGTAAATGAATAAGAGTTCATTGTCATTATCGCGGTAATCCAAAAGCGTAACCAGATAGTTAGCTGAAAGGTAATTTTTACTAAATTGGAAATTGTCTTAGATATATCAGTGGACAGAAATTATTTGTTATCTTTGAAAAGTTTCAATATATCAAGGTATTATATAATTTATGTCTGTCTTTTGTATTGTTTGTTTGAGCTGGCACCGCACGCACTTATGGCAAATAGGAACTGTCGCCTAATATCCAAAAATGAACCGGCTTTTTTATGACCTAAAAATGTTGATTCAGTTATGAGTTATATTCAACTATTTATGTATAACTATAATATATATTTATTTATATTAACTCATAACTGAATAACATTTTATATATATTTTTACTTATCTCATTGAACTATTAAATTAATAAGTTGGGTGAAATAGTCGGTTTGTCTCGGCTAATATTATTTTTTTTTCAAATTAACAACTATACCTTTACAAATGAAGAAATAAATTGACAACTTGCAAAAAAACTTTCAACACCTGATATAGAAACTACACTGTAGATATTTAAGATATAATGTAACCGAGGGGTTTTTGTAATGCATTTCTCAAGGGTACTCGGGAATCCAATACCATTTACTTTAGTAATGTGATTGAAAACGCGGAATGTTGGAATATTCAGATATATTATTCATATTGAGTCAAGCCTATCGTCAGACAGTGTTAGTAGGTACTCCAAAAATCCATTTTGTATTTAACATGAGAACCTTTATTTTACGAAGTACAATTTGAGGTTATATTGTATTTTTATAATTTAACGGCAAAAAAAGAATTATTGACTAATACGCTATTTTTAAATAAAGCACGTTGATGTTTTGAATGATAGAATAGAATGAATAGAATTTATTTCGTAATCATAGGTTAAATAATGTAACTTTAGTAGTAAGTATACCTATGATACCAAATGGCATACGAATTTATAAATATGATGATACATCAGTTAAAAGGGATATAGTTAATTTAACCAATTGTTTTAAATTTAATCAAATAGAAACTTATTTAATTATCTTCTCTCTACTTAAAACATATCAAATATTCATCAGTTTATAATACATTTACTTGTCAATATTCACTAAAGTAGTTCTAACATTTTGTTGTTAAGTTTTAAAATATATTGTGGAAGTTTATTGAACAGTCTCGATGCCATGCAATGACACTCTTTTTCATAATGCTGTTTTGCAATTTTACTTTTACTATTGGTTATCGGGGAAGAAGGTAGTTGTTTAAGAGTCGGGTAAGAGAGTTTGAGTAAATAATAATAGTAAAGGTTAATAACTAGTATGCAAAATTATACTTAACGATTCTTGATAAACATTAAATCCTCTAAAGAAACTTTCACATCGGTGGTTTGATATTTTCATTCAGTGATTCTGTGGAAATGTTCGTAAATTCCCTTTGAGCTATAGCTGCGTTCTGCAATACGATAGAAAAATCCAATTTGAATGCTTTGTAGAGTTCGTGGAATCTTAATGCAACGTCAATTTTAAACATGTACTACTTATCTATTAGATGTATTGATTGTAAATGGTATTTTTTAAATGAAAGGTTGTAATGTATTTAATTTTACTGTGTGCTATTATTCTATAATCCTTTTTAAATTTATTTCTAATCATACGATTTTATAAGAATAAATAGGTCACAGTTTTGTGTGGGCGTTAATTTTATTATTTTATACTAGTATGGTAAGCAGTTGAATGAATATGATAGTCCACGAACATTTAATATCATAATTTAACTTAAAGATTTGGTCCAAAATCGATGTGTCATTATATTTATTATATAAACCTGTTTAAACTGCTTCTATTATTTATTTATATTATAAGATGTTAAGTTCAGTCGGTACGTGATCTTGGGTCGTGAGTTTGAATCATGTGGGACTGCGCATAGCAAAAGGTGCTAGTTTGTATTAGATGAAATTAGATGGCAATCTCTTATAAAATACTGGATAACTTTAGATTTTAATGTTTTTGAGATAGTTTTTTTGATTTATTGGGACGTTAATTAGGAAACTGACGTACACTTTATTACAAGGATAACTAGGGGATTTAAAAATTTTACGAAGAAACAAATTCAAGGACATTAAGACACGAGCCGGGGGGAAATACAATTTACTCGTAAACATAAAAAAAGTAATTATGTTTATTGAATTCATAGTGATTTTCAAGCGCTTCTTTTTAATGGTTTGAACGTCAATACGAATTGTTCGACAATCTAAAAGCATGCATTTATGGTGAAAGGATAACACTCATCATTTAGCTCATTAACGTCCCACTAGGGCACGAGCTACCGTTAGGTGTTACACTATTGCTGCGGCGGTGAGTTCATCCTCGCTCACGAGATGTCAAAAATATCTTCTATGCTGAGTGAAATTAATGCAAATATGATAAAACTTAAGGAAGAGAATGTACACATAAATAAGTCGATACAGGAGACCAACACTCGTCTAACTGACCTTGAGAAATCACTCAGCTTCGCAGCCGAGCGTCAAGACTCATTTGATGACCGACTGAAGACAATAGAAGACAAAATGTCCTGTTCTAGTGACCTGCTATCACAAGTTAAATCGCTTGAGTACAAAATATCATCCATGGAACAAAATGCGAGGCAATGCAATATTGAGGTTTGTAACCTACCCGAAAGGCGAGACGAGAACCTTGTGACCATTATAGAAAGATTGGGTGTGGTGATCAAATGCCCCATACGAGTATCAGACATTGTTGTAGTGCATCGCGTCCCCCACGCCGATCCTAAATGCAAACGGCCAAAGAATGTTGTTGTTAAACTTGCCAATAGAATGTTACGTGATAATTTGGTCTCGGCATATCGATTAACGAAGGGACTAGATTCATCAAAGCTGTCCATAATGGGGCCATCGTGTACTATTTACGTTAATGAGCACCTCACAATCAATAACAAAATCCTGTTTCGACAATGCCNTACATGGAGATCCTAGTAAGTAAGTATATAACTGTATAATTATACCTTATTATGCCTTTTATACTCTCTTTTCAAATCAAATCAAATTAATTTATTTGGAAGAATATCTTTTACACAAAAACATTTTTAAAGATGCAGCCTGCAGAATATTATCATATTCTTGTGTAGCAGACAAAACCCTATTTCGAATTTATATAATAGAAAGTTCCATTTTAATTTAGGGACAACTTGCTCGTATGCTACTTACAAAATTAATAACAATACAAAATAATAATCACATACAAAATTAATAACAATACCACAGATAATCGTGTGATGTTCTATGATGATAAGCGTATCCATGTGCGTGCGTATGGCGTGTGCGCGAGTGTGTGTGTGCGTGTGTATGTGAGAGAGAGAAAGTGCCTGTGTAAGTTTGATGATTAATACTAGACAGTTAATTTTTTTGTATCACTGTATGATAATGAAAGCAGATTTCAGAACAGTTTTTTTAACTATGCGGTTATACAATAAAGAACCGATATAAGTAGTAGAATGTCGGCTAGCAGCACTTATACTACGATAGGAGACACACTCTGTCATGCCTATATTTGGTACTAGTGAGGTTGCAATCAAAGTACAGCTCTTTAAAATTTTAGCAATATGTTCGAAAAACAAATATTTGGCGTACAGTAGGAACTTTATTTTGGATTAATTGCAATTTAATAGCAATATCTTAATAAACAAACTACCTTTGTCAAAAAATTAAATTCCAAATGCCAGCCCGTTTTCATTGTAGTCTCATTTATAATTTCATCGCTTATCGCAATCGATCTTTGATCCCAGTTCCAACGCCTTCCTTATAAGAGGATACGGAGATTCAAAAAGGGAATTCTGTTTGATAGAGGTCCGATTAAATTTTACGAATTTCCTACTAAATTAGTGAAAAACTGAATAGTGAATGTTTATAGATATCTGGTCTTAATTTTTTGTCGTCTATGAACAAAGCTTGAATCTAAAAACATCATTTTTAATTTAGCTGTAAAATGAATAAGAGCTTGTCATTATCGCGGTAATCCAAAAGCGTAACCAGATAGTTAGCTGAAAGGTAATTTTTACTAAATTGGAAATTGTCTTAGATATATCAGTGGACAGAAATTATTTGTTATCTTTGAAAAGTTTCAATATATCAAGGTATTATATAATTTATGTCTGTCTGTTTGTATTGTTTGTTTGAGCTGGCACCGCACGCACCTTATGGCAAATAGGAACTGTCGCCTAATAATCCCAAAAATGAACCGGCTTTTTTATGACCTAAAAATGTTGATTCAGTTATAAGTTATATTCAACTATTTATGTATAACTAATAATATATATTTATTTATATATAACTCATAACTGAATAAACATTTTATATATATTCTTTACTTATCTCATTGAACTATTAAATTAATAAGTTGGGTGAAATAGTCGGTTTGTCTCGGCTAATATTATTGTATTTTTTCAAATTAACAACTATACCTTTACAAATGAAGAAATAAATTGACAACTTGCAAAAAACTTTCAACGCCTGATATAGATGTTAACACTGTAGATATTTAAATATAATATAACCGAGGGGTTTTTGTAATGCATTTCTCAAGGGTACTCGGAATCCAATACCATTTACTTTAGTAATGTGATTGAAAACGCGGAATGTTGGAATCATTCAGATATATCATATTCCATATTGAGTCAAGCCCTATCGTCGACAAGTGTTCTACGTAGGTACTCCAAAAATCCATTTTGTATTTAACATGAGAAACCCCTTTATTTTACGAAGTACAATTTGAGGTTATATGGTATTTTTTAATATTTAACGGCAAAAAAAGAATTATTGACTAATACGACTATTTTATAAAGATAACGCACGTTGATGTTTTGAGTAAATAATAAAATAGTGAAAGGTAATAAAACTAGTATGACAAAATTATACTTCAACGAAATTCTTGATAAAAACATTAAATCCTCTACAACGAAACTATTCACATCGGTGGTTTGAATACTTTCAAATTACAGTGATTCTGTGGAAATGTTCCAGTAATATTCCCTTTGAGCTATAGCTGCGTTCATGCCAATACGATAGAAACAAATCCAATTTGAATGCCTTTGTAGAGTACTCGTGGAATCTACATGCAACCGGTCACATTTTAAACATGTACTACTTTAATCTCATTAGATGTATTGATTGTAAAATGGCTATTATTTTAAAATGAAAAGTTGTAATGTATTTAATTTTACTGTGTGCTATTATTACTATATCCTTTTTAAATTTATTTCTAATCAATACGATTTTATAAATACATAAATAGGTCGTAAAGGTATAGTAAAATTAAGAAACAATCAGTTTATGTGTGGTAGTTAAATTTTTATTATCTTTATACTAGTACTGTTAAGCAGTTGAATGAATATGATAGTCCACGAACATTTAATACTCATAATTTAACCTTAAAAGATTTGGTCCAAAAATCGAATGAAAGTCAAAAGTGCTCATTATATTTATTATAATAAACTGTTTAAAACTGCTTCTATTATTTTAAAGATGTTAAGTTCAGTCGGTACGTGATCCTTGGGTCGTGAGTTTGAATCCCATGTGGAGACTGCGCATAGCAAAAGGTGCTAGTTTGTATTAGATGAAATTAGATGGCAATCTCTTATAAAAATAATGGATAAACTTTGTAAAAATAAACGGTAAAATTGTGCGAACACGTTCAACCTCGATTTTAATGTTTTTGAGATAGTTATTTTGATTTATTGGGACGTTAATTAGGAAACTGACGTACACTTTAATTACAAGGATAACTAGGGGATTTAAAATTTTACGAAGAAACAAATTCCAAGGACATTAAAAGACACGAGCCGCGGGGAAAATACAATTTACTCGTAAACCATAAAAAAAAATTGTAATTATATTGTTTATTGAATTCATAGTGATATTCAAGCAGCTTCTTTTTAATGCTTCTGAAACCTCAATACGAATTGTTCGACAATCTAAAAGCATGCAGTTATGGTGAAAGGATAACACTCATCATTATTAGCTCATTAAACGTCCCCACCTAGGGGCACGAGCCTACCCGTATAGGGTGTTACTAACAGTCGCAGGTGATATAAAGTCGATTCAAATAAAGAACCAAACAAGTATCAAACAGAGACAGGCATTTATAAACAGCATGTTAATTTGCATACAGTTACCAATGGTATTCCTGAATTTGCACGCACAAAGCTGGAACCCCGCTGTGTGAACCTGGCTCATAACGCACCACGAGCTTGTCAATATTACATTTCACTTTACCGATAAAGCATTCCAGCACGCGGAATGCACGTTTTCGGTATAGCTACCTAATTGGCAATCATGTGTTAAAATAATGCCATAGCACAAACAAACAGGTACTTCACCTGGGTATAAAATATTAGACAAAAACTTATCGGGGTAGGTTATTTGGTAAACCCTACATTAAAATTATCTTCTTAAATCTTGTTATAAAATTAATTCATATTTTACACGCATGTGGTTTTGGCATGGTGTACCGGATTTTACTGGGCAGGTTTATTCTGTACATATTTTAGAAAACTGGTAAGGTACTGTCTTATTTTGTGTTATGTTTCAGCATGGAATTAGTAGGTTAAATATTTTAGTATCTAATAATATGAACTTACACGAATCTGTGAATTTGAAATCTTTTAGTCATCATCGTATCGATGACTGAGTGGATTTGGATTTTAACATGTTAATATTTAATTAAAGTTATTTTGTTACATCAAAATATGGGACCTTATTTTGTTACTAACTCTTTTTAATGACAGATCATAACAGACATAACACATTAAAAAAACATTAGTTTAGGTAAATCTAAAGCGACAGTAGTTCAGGAAAAAATCACTATGTCTGTAAAAGGGTTGTAAATTCCATATATGTCGGAATCTTTCTAAGACTCAAGTCGATATTGTGAATTGTTAAATAAAAAGTTAGTGAAAGAAGCAAGCGTCCGGCTACTTGACATTGAAGTACTAGAGAACTCGGTCGAAGGAACTCTATTTTTCACAAAACGTTACAAATGCTGAATAAGATGCCAAAAAATATTGTGAGCTCTAACTAATTATAATTGAGTGTGGTATTTTAGTAAATTGTGAAATTAAAAGGCAGTGAAAGAAGCAAGCGCCGACTGGTTGCTTAACTTGAATTACCTCTAGCGAACTCTATTGAAGGAACTTTATTTTTCACAAAACTTAAGATATTCTGAATAAGATTATATTTAAATTCCAAATTGATTTATAATTGAGTGAGATATTCCAACAATTGTTTTATAAAAATAACTTGTCGTTCTTTATCTATTTAGTCCGTACATAGGTTGACAACTTAAAAAGTAACAAAAATGTTATTTGACTAGATTTTTTCCAGCAGTTTAAAAATATAAATAAGAATTAAAATGTTAGGCTATTTAGATCGGCATATGTTAAGCTGAATTAGAACTAACCTTCTTTGCCTCTGTGCATATGCACTTAATGATAAAATTCATCATTCAGAGTCTCATCCATAGTAAAGGCTGTAGTACAATATGTATTATTATCTTTTCCATAACTACTGTGGTAGCAGAAATATGTGAGTCTATGCAGAACGCGGAACATTAATAAGGTCCCGTTAGTCAAATCCTAATATAAAAACCCCCCTTCTTTTTCCCATACCTACAGCTCGAGTCAAAGTTTTTGAATAACTGTGGTAATCGTTAGCAGAATTAAATTCTTAGTTCAATCATGTTCTGCCTTAAGAAATTAACAGTTGGCGCTTTTGTGCGCGTTGAGTTATACACGCACAAAAGCGCCATGGTTGTGTAAATTAATAAATTATACGATCAGTTGTTTGTACGACAAGGATGCTGAATCCCGCTGAACTGGCGCCGGGAGGTGATGTGATTTATGTGATCGCACCCGGTTGGACGGTGTTTGAGCCACTCGTATGTTCGCATTAGAGGTTTAATGTTCACGAACAACTATAGGATTAATTGATTTTGTGTAAAAATATTATTAAGTGGTAGACAGGAGTTAAGTTCATATTGTAGTCACATTTCGAACGTACTTTACAGCCTGTGACAGTTCACTACTGGATTTAGGGTAGTGTGGAGGAGCCACTAAAGGCTGCACAGGCTAAGTAGATGGTGTTGGAGGTAGAAATAAACCTACAAGGTTCGATTTTACAAAAGAGTGCTCCTACTTATCCTCTGATTAGTGTTGTGTCCATAAGCCACCTTTTACGGCATTCGCGGAATTACAAGGTGTGGTGATAGTTGTTTTCTAATTCTCCATTACCAGTTGGCACAGGATTTAAATAAAGTAGGTGATTTTCGCCAAATTTCTTTTTCATCATTATCATCATCATCATCAGCTCATTAACTCCCCCACCGAAGGGCACGAGCCTACCCGTATAGGGTGATTAGGCCTCAGTCGTCCACGCGGGCCCTGTGCGGGTTGGACGACTTCACGCACAACTTCTCTTCGCAGGCGTACGCAGGTTTCCTCACGATGTTTTCCTTCGCCGTAAGAGCGTCAGATAACGTACATATATTTATCGATTATTTATTTCTTTTTAACCAGTTTAAATCAAATATTTAAAAAACCCATTCAAATATTCAAATAAAAAGGGGGTTCAAACAATAGAACATATTTATAGGATAAACATGTCATGATCGGTACAAAGTGTTCGAATCACAAATTAATTCAGTTGTAAGTTCACTATACAATTGTTCCATTCCTAATATTGTCAAGCTTACACAGAACTAACTATAACAAGATTTTATATAATATGATATGTATGATTTCAAACAAAGAAGTCGGTTGTTGTGTACATCAAGGATGCAATATCCGGGGACGCGGGCACAAACTCCGTTAGAGGTACCATGATTTATGCCTTCGGATGTTTGACCAAATTATATACGTATTTTGTCCGGAAGCGTAAGTTGTACCTTACCTTATTCGTAGTTTATTTCATCCAGAATTGTTTTACCTACTTCCATTACTACTCATTTACTGCCCTGATTTATACATGCGGTAAATAAAGTCGTGTTTTTCTTCTTTCCTCAATCTATCGCAGTACAATTCAGATCATAGGTCTGCCATATTTAGCATCAGAAATGCTTGTCTTCCGCTATCCTCATCCAGCCTCTATCAGTGACCTTGAACAGTTTTGTTTGTCCTTTTGGCTAAAACGTTATGTTTGCCATTACGCTGTGCCCACTCCGGACTTCTACTTTCATTGAAATTTAAATGAATATGTAATGTAATGAATACGTATCGGCTTACAATTTTACTGTCTCTTAATGACTTAAATTCTTACTTCTAGGTCTCTCTCACTTCAATTAGTTGCAGTCCACTGCTGAACATAGGTCTCATCCATTTTGCGCCTGATATCCCGGTCCACTGCTTTACTCATCCAGCATCCACCTGCGATTTTTTGCAAGTCGTGGGTCCATCGAGCCGGAGGGCGTCCTTCCATACGCTTGGAAATACGCAGTCACTTGTCTGCTCCAACGACGATCGGTTCTGCTACATACCACTGCCACTTCAACTAGCTGCGGCGTGCTATGTCGATAACTTTAGTTCTCTTGCGGATATAATTATTTCTGATTTTATCATTAAGATAGACCCCGAGCATAGCTCGCTTCAGTGTCTGTTGCTTAACTTTAAATTTGTGACATAATCTCACAGTCAGTGTCTATGTCCCAGTTGCGTATGTAAGTACTTGTAGGACGCATCAGACTTTTGTCTATAAACATTGCGGAATCGTCGACTTCACTTCGACACCTGACGTAACTTGCCGAGTGCCGCCTAGCCCAACTGAATCCTCCTACTAGCTACCCTCTTCAAATTGTACCGTTCAAGTTGGATAGTTTGGCCCAAGTAAACGTTTTCTTGTACAATTTCGAGAAAGATACCAACGACGCATACTTGGTGACTTTTGTCTTTTCCATATTCGTGCCAAGCCCAACTGGTCGGAAAGTAACTTCTAGGTACTTCTGATAATAATTTCAAAACCTTCGTAAGGATTTGTACATGTAACCGTGTAACCTACTGCTGGACTTGGCCTTTACCTACAACGATAACTTTTAACCTTGATCATTTACCTACCTAAAAGTTTAGGCAAATATGAGTGAAAACACGCACTGAGTGTTGGCGGTTTACTAGCTTGAGGTTAGGTGTAGTGATTTTCCCTTGTTACTGATTCATAAAAAACATTAAACATCACGAAGATATAAATTAAACAAACGACGAATATCTGTATATTTTCTTTTCCCGCTTTCTAATCCCAGGTTATCACCGACATATTACTTAACGTCAGATGAAGTATCAACCTCGATTGTCTACCAACAACAATAAAAAATAGAATGCAAAGAATATGCTAGGAAAAAAATAATGACGGATATTATATTACTCGAGTGGTCTACTTGACAAAGGGTCGCTGGCTGCCTATTGCTTATAACTACCTATTCGGGTTAAAATTATTTTTAAATAATTCCTACTGATCTGTCAAGACTGTGCACATCCTTGTAGTTTAGATAAAGGCGAGGGGCAGTTTCATGTACATATTTGTACTACATTTTTTTTATATAGGAATCACGTGAGGATCTCAAGTTAAAAAATGGCTGGTGGGCTACGACGATTGCTTGGGATGACCCGTCCTTGCAGTGGGATGTTATATTAAGGACCACCACACCGGGTAATAATGATCGACCTTAGCAGCCACATTTACCAAACTGCCAAACAAATTTAGGTAAAAATTGGTATTTTCATGTAAATAAGATTTACATAAAAATATTAAATTAATATTTGAATTTGAGTCACAGATGGATTAGAAAAGGTCGTGGGCTTATATCAGGCCCAACCATTTGAATGTTCAAAAAGAATAATTGATTCCTTGCTTGGAGTCATTCAGCTGCTATGCATCATGATGTCTGAAGGTTTTCCTTATATAAAAGCTTGTTACATTCCAATGTTCCAAATTCTAAGACATTTTAGTTTTTTTTATTCTGAATGTATTTATGACATCGCAAGGTCTGAATTCCGTGATGAGTTTATTTATGGAGTAATATTGCATGAGTCAGCTGCTTTGATAACGCCGAGTTTAATATCCTGCTACTGATTACTTACGACTCTGTCTAATTACAACGGTCGGTGGTTCGTGAACGCGATGCTTGTGTTGAACGTTAAGTGAAATTTTCACGAGAACGATTGTGACGGTGACGACATAAATTATTTTGAAAATCTAGGGCCTTTAGAAGGTTGAGGTTCTTTTTAAGGAAGATTTTAGAATGCGTAATTTATATATTCTTCTCTCAAGAGAGAGATGGATAAATTGTATTCACAGGTATAATTAGTTGTTACTTGATTAATGCAACATTTCCAAAATTTGCCAAATAAAACGTAATACTATACAATTAAGTTGATACAAACATCGTTACGATGGATTTATAGGGTTGTTTACTAATATACACACAGCTCCCTTTTTCGATCTGTCGAAACGACTGATTTGTATACATTTGCTATGATATTGATGTCATGACGTGTTGTACTATCGAATAACTTAAATTTAATACTTTTTACAGATAATTATAAAAATAAATTATACGTCCTGCCGAGGGGCCCGTGCCCTTATAGTATAGGGTGTATAAGGTTAGTCGTCACCGGGTCCAGTGCGTATTGGCCGACTTCACGTACAACCTTCACTTCTTCGTAGCGGGTGAGCAGGTTCCTCACGATGTTTACCTTCACCGCGAGAGCGTTGGGTAGAGTGTTATAATTTCAAAATGTCGATAAGACATTGGGACACGAGGCTGGATTTGAACCTACGCCCTCCAATGTCGAAGACAAATAGTCCACACCAATAGCCACGCACGCTCTTAAAGAGTTGACGTTATTGGATATAAAATAAGTAAGCTTTTCAGATTCGTTGTTTTGAATCGAGTTTATATCCCTTAATTAACATTAGATCGATCGTAACTTTACTTTGACAGAGACAAACTGCAGTCAAGACTCGGGATGAAAACTTCGAAAACAAACGTAAGTTGTGCCATCGCTGACAAATGTCCGCTAGCCGTGGGGTTTTGCGATAATTTTATTCGTGGCGCATGCTCGCCCGCGGTTTGTTATCAGAACGTCTGAAGCAGCGCATAACAAGGAACGGGAGACAATGTCCCCTTTGTATTCCACTCCACATGTACTCGAAATAACAAGGGCTCTATTTTCAATTCCTCTATAGCATTCTGCGGTTCTATAAGCATAGGGTGGAGCTACCCTTTAATGCATAAAGAGTTGCATACACAAGCAGTTTCCTTTTAAGCGGTCCGGTAGCTGTAGTGAATTTCGAATTAAATACAAATCGGATAGTATACACGTTTTGCCGAGTAATGAATCACGTAGGTTAGGATTTGGAACGCGACAAGCTTCGTGGATGCAATTTTAAAACATAAATTATGAAAGTGTAAGCTTTGCTATTTTGCACTGGTTTGAAACGTGGAAAAGAAAATCAGATGAAAATGGAATAAAGATTTTTATCCTTGTAAGTTATCGCGTCGTATTTTAACTTAACCAAGATGTGGGATGCTGATTTGAAATTCAGAATGAATTAAATTATTACCAACTTCTCGCGTGTATAATTTCAAAATGATATTCTTAAGTAATTCGAATTTTTTTAGCATCTAGTTTTGCAAATAATTGTAACGATTACGTATCAGATCGTAATGGTATTAGGAATCGTTTCGTACTAGGAAATATCGTAAACATTTTGTGTATACTTGTCAATTTGTATAAATATTGATAATTTAAAATGAAACTACATCAATTGTTTTACAACACCAACTAATATGTCAATGGTTCAAGCAAGTGACTTCTTGCAAGAACAAATGATCACCGTGAAATTGCTCCAATCACATTTCGTACCTAGACGATCGTCAAGTTAACAAGCGATCTAATGCGGTACAGGGACCGACGGCGAATTTGTCAGCGGTTTTATTGCGCTGTCTGTACACAAGGGAGAAACCATTAAACGGGAAAACAGTGATTATGATCGTATGCGATCGAACGAGTATAAGTTCATTTTCATGTTGTGACATCAAACCGATGACGCGTTTTTGAATTTACAAAGAAAAGCGGAGAACCTAAATATCTGTCATAGAATAAAGGAAAACCAATCCAGCAGTAGATTGCGATATTTGCGATAGATTTAAGGAAAAATGAGTAAGTATGATTGAAGTAGTTAGATAATTTTATGAAGTAGCTATACCACCTTCGATCATGAAGCTCTATAGAAATAAGCTCTCAAACCCTTACTCGCGAAATCATCGTAAACCGGGCCAAATTTTCACCAATAATATACTACGTTACCAAGCTTACCTACGCCTAAGCATTGCAACGCCATAAGCCACGGTAAATACCCACTATAATGCTAAGCTGTAAAGACCATTTGCAACCTACAGTACATAATAAGAGGCATAATAATATTACTAAATGCAATTTACTGAAAAATTTTTCAATTATTTTTGTAATACTGCTACGTACCTGTTAAATTGCTATTAGATTTCAGTCTAGACGATCGGTAAATACTGAAAAGAAACATTTACAATCGACATAATACATTTACGACATAATACAAGGTGAAGTTGTTCGGACAAGGACATGTTTATGAGACGTGTTTGACATTTAAGAATGATTTTAATAATGTGGATCATTAAATGGTTTTGAAGCCATTGTGATAGCGTATCAGCTATTGAGTTTGGTTGATGATCGCCTAAGTCAAAGCAATGGTCGTCAAGTCTGGTTATCGGAAGGGTGACGCCATTATTTAAATATTGAGTCCTACCGTTTCACACTCGAAGACACGATTGTTGGTTTAAACAAAATGAGAATTCGTACTTACCCACATTCATATAATTCGGCTGATGATAATTGAAAACTGACATCTACAAAACAACAGTAGATCCGAAGCGGGCCGTCAAGTAATGCTTTACTTAAGAAGCTAAGACTTAAAATCACTGCTTTCAGCTCGGAAAAGAAGAAACAGGGTAGAATGCAGTCGATTTTATACACTGTGTTCCTCTGATTAAACAAATATGAAAAAGCTACCTACTCAGTAATGAAAAAATATTGCACGTTTCACAAAATCTTTCGTTGTTGTGTACAAACGTATAATTAAGAGTCCTGATCCAAGCGATTTTCCAATTAACTCAATGTGTAACTCATTAACACAAATAAGATTAAGCGTCAGTATTGAAACCCTTTGCAAAATTTGGGATCTTACAATTTCCGTAATTGGATCATTGTACCCGATATCAAGGGACCTTCGCGTTCACGGCAAACTTGAAAGTAATAAACTTGTTCTTTCAATGAATTGCCTTATTCCGAAGTTAATCACAGGAGTGAGCGCGCCTGCCTCTCATTTGAAGAATGGCCTAAGTTGTTCCTATTAATTCCCCTTCGATGCGCTGTGCCATCACAATCTCACAGTTACCAGCTCACTGACAGACACGGTTATTTTGTTTTCAACTCTTGATAAATAGGGGGTAAGTTCCTACGTTGTTTATAAAGCGAACTTGCTTAAACAACCATTACTTACCAATTGTTTTCCTTGCTAAATTGGGAGGGGATCGCTGAGCGTGTAAAAATATAGCTTTTATAAACCGAATCTGCTAAAGTGAAGAGCGGTTTATTCGAGTAGCTTAAATGGTGTGCATGTGTATGAATAGTAATTTGTATACTCAGGTGCATTCTGTGTTAAGTACATTTCATACATACTTCTTGTCACAAATATTATAATTTTTACTTTTTTTTAACAATATGTATGTATGTATTACATTGATTATAAACATAATATCAAGGTAAATGTTGCAAAATATTCAATCTATAGTAATCAAAATTAAGTATTTCATCATTATAAGTAAGTGATGACAATGACAAAAATAAAGATAAACTACGGGTATCGTAGTATTGTACTTACAATGATAAGATCTTAAGTCAATATTCAGTAGATTCACTTTATTTGTAGCCGAAAATGAAAAAAAACTCTGACATTGCCGACGTTTTAAAACGGAAAGTGAAACAATGTTTGGGATTCGCGGAAAATAATTTAGCTATCCGGTTTTCTGTGAGCACGCTACTTGCATCACTCTCCAGTAAGAAGCACTAAAATCATAACTACTATTGATGTATGCCCAAATATATATTTTGTCAATGTATTATCAAGTAATAATTTTATTAAGTGATATAGTTCTGAATGATAAAGCTGGCAACTGTCGGAAATCTATATCCACCGAAAGAGGAAAAGAAAGTGTTCAACAAAGTATGAAATAAGCAAGCTTTTAAAAGGATATTTGTACATTTCATGTACATTGTAGTTTTATAAGATAACACACATATTGTTAATATAAAATGATATTCGGAAATTCCAAAAGACTTATTTATTTATTTATTATTTGGAAAACCAAAGCTTCAAAACAGTATAAAAAAACACTAAATAATACAATAAGCCAATTACAGGTCTTCACTCATAGTAATATAATGAATCAACTTAACTACGATAACAAACAAATCACAAAAATAACAAAACAAATAAACATATATTTCAATATATTATATGCACATTATACGTACACACAAAAACCTATACATGAAGAATGCCCACTTAATGCTTTCTCCCGCAACCACTAGTGTTAAATAGGTCTAGTCGACAGATTTAGCTACTTCATTAAAATTATCACCAGCACAAGTATTCATTTTGTCTGTAGTTAGTTCGCGACATTGGAAGAAACAGTAACGTGTTGTTTCTAAGGGGCCTAGAAGGCACCCTCAACGTTAACTTGAACAGCAGATCCGGAAATCCAAGGAACCGACGCAACCTGAGTAAAAATATATCACCTATTGCGCGAGGTCCAGGGGAAGAAGGTGGTGTGTTGGTGGTGGTGGTGGTGATGATGGTGGTGGTGGTGGTGGGTGGTGGTAGACTTCAAATCAAAATTATTTATCATCATCAATCATCATCATCATCAGCTCATTAAACGTCCCCACCGAGGGCACGAGCCTACCCGTATAGGGTGATTAGGCCTTAGTCGTCACGCGGGCCCGTGCGGATTGGACGACTTCACACACCTTCGAATCTCTTCGCAGGCGTGCATGAAGGTTCCTCACGATGTTTTCCTTCACCGTAAGAGCATCGGATAACGTACATATATTTTTCGAAAATTCGAAATACATTGGTACGTGTCGGGATTTGAACCTAGCCTCCCGGTAGGAAGGCGACGTCCACACCACTGAGCCACCGACGCTCTAATATTTATGCTGGGTACAAATTGTACTACATGTGACTGCGAACATTCGATATTTATAAGGATCATTCTCGATAGATGTTCGACCGTTCACGTCATCATACCACCATTACGTACATCATTACCGATCTCAGTTGCGTACAACATCCCGCTACCATGTGTAAATATTCCCTTCTGCCCTCTATCTTTGCTTGTTATCTTGATTTGTAGTCCACTCGGGGCCCCGGATAAAAATAACAGCCAAGATCCTAACAATATGTTATACTCGTCTTCCTTGTACAAGCTCAAATGGTGTGTACCGTGCTTTATAACGACGTATAAATGTATTGTCCGCAATGAAGATGAAAGGAATATATTTATGGTATGATACGTATTAAATAATAAAATAAAATACTCTATGGTATTTTGAAAGATAATTACGTATTTAATATTATTATCAAATATTATGAGGACTGATGACCTGATTAATGTGGCGGGTAGCAGAGTGATGTCGCTAAGGATCCGCTAAGGATCGGTCCGCCTGGAAATCATTAAGGGAGACCTTCGTTCAGCAGTGCACGTTTTATAATGTAATAATAATGATGATGAAATATTATTAAATATGAAATAGTGTTAACATCACATGATTGTTAACTTATTAGAGTAAACAGTTAAGGGTATATGAGAGCAACTGACGTAAATTTAATGCCGTATTTTTCCATTAAAGAGAAATACTTATACTTCTTTGCGTATCCGTATGATATGCAATCACTTACTGCATCCAATTTGTTATTAAAATCATTCATTATTGGGGATTCTAGAAGCAGAAACTGGCTATAATAAAAAAAACAAAAGAAAAAGATCCTGCAGATCGTGGAATTAATCAATCGAATCTGTTATCTAGCAGCGTATGAGGGCAGCAATGATGACTACGTAGAGTTTTTGGTTTCCTTCAACTGGTTGACCGTTCACTTAAAATATTTTAAAAATCTATTATTTGTAGGGGAAGAACTATGTTGAAGAGTAGTCTGCAATAGGTTGAAGAGAAGAAGGTATTGTATATTTCTCCTCCGTAGTTTAGCACTAGACTGTATTGCTACTGTGTAACGTAGTCCTATTTATCACGGCTGTTTTAATTGAACAACTGTTGAACGTAATAGGTAAAATAAAGCCGTACGCAGACTAAGATGTGGTACGATAATATCCTACCAAAATATTTCATGTTTTGATAAGAAGACCACATGATATTTTCCTTGTGAAAACTGCTTAACTCTACTGACCTTCACTCTCTTCAACAAATTCTATCAATCAGCCAATTCGTCAACTGCTGAACATAGGCCTCCCCAAAAAGCGCCAACCATTCCGATCCTAAGCAGCTCGCATCCATCCCTGCCGGCAACCTTTCGCAAGTCATCAGACCACCGCGCCACAAGACGTCCCACACTACGCTTGCCCAAAAGAGGTCTCCAATCCAATACGTTCCGGCTCCACCGTCTATCGGATCGTCTAGAGACATGGCCAGCCCGATTCCACTTCAGAGTGCCGATCCTTCGCGCAATGTCTACGACCTTAGTTCTCCGTCGGATAACATCATTACGGATTCTGTCCGCCAGAGATATTACGAGCATCGCACGCTCCATGGCATGCTGAGCGACCTTGAACTTATGAACCAGCCCTACGGTAAGAGTCCAAGTCTCCAACAACAAACTCTACATATCTGTAAATATGTATGGCTTGGCTTATATATATCTGTAAATATCTGCCTTATACCATTATAATGATACGAGTATGTATATTGCCTTGGAACAAATCTTCAATTGTCTGAGCATATGACTCGCGGGCTATCACCTTACCATTCAGTTAATAGCACTTACATCAAACCGTAGATCTTGCGGTAGACGCAGTTGCAAGTCCGTAGGTAACTTAGGAATTTATTGCATCGCTTGAATATGTAACTGGGGTTAGGATACAGTACTGTAGAATATGCAAAGCTTAATCCTCGGATGCGTGTCAGACAATAACCAGGTACGTGGGCCGGCAAATGTGTTGCGGGATTTACTACGTGAATTCTTGACTTGTTAGTTCCTTTTTTATGATTATTTCATGTTTCTAACTTTAATTGCAAAACTTTTTATTCTTAATTGCACACACATTGTCATTCTTTTAGTCTGGGATATACAAAAGAGAGAGAAAGATAAAGTATAGTTTAAAAAATCATCTTTAAAGGAAATGGATGTCGCTAGTGTCACCTTTATAAAAAAAAATGTCCAGAAAAGATTGCTCTTTAACATTTTTTTTGTTTTATAACCTGCTCTATGTTTTTCTGTATAACAAATTTTATTCAGTATTGTAAATGTAACACAACACGTAGATTTTATACTTCTGCAATATGTCTATATATCACACTTAATATGCGGCCATATTGCCAAAAATAATAATTTACGTAATACGAAAAAATACTTGTTTTTTAACCACTTACAAAAAACAAGTATTTTCGTATATTAAAAAGATTTACAGTAGAGCATACAAATGAGTTTATGGGTCTAATGTATTGCTATAATTAGAAAAGCTATCGGTGGCTCATCGGTGTGGGCTGTCGTCTTTCGATCTGAAGGGTGCAGGTTCAAATCCCACCATGTAACAATGTCATTTCGAATTTTGAAATGATATGTATGTTTATCCGACGCTCTTACGGTGTAGTCAAACATCGTGAAGAAATCTACGCACGCCTATGAAGAAATTAAAAGGCTGTGCAGTATGTGCTGTGAAGTCAGCCAATCCACACTAGACCAGCGTGGACGACTAAAGCCTATACACCCGTTACGGGAAGGCTCGTTCCCTTCGGGACGAATAATCAGCTGATGATGATGAAATTTAGAAAAGTTAAAGGCATTTTAAAAAAGTATTTGAGGTTGGCCTTACTTCAGTTATGTAAACCTGAAGTAAAAATAGGACCGCAATATGTTTACGGAATATTAATGATCTAAACAAAATACGGCTAATCAAAGCAACCTTCATGTAACTTGTCAATCAGCAGAGTACCTACCAGTAATATATTATCCCTTGGTACACGCGTTATTTATCAGCACGACGTGATAAAACCGCACCTGTTGCCGGCACAAACAGATTTCGCCCTTCAGTTTTTGGCGACACTTCATTAATCCAAAACCTACTTGCGGTACAAATTGCTCATTATTTTGCAATTCTGATGTTGTTTAAAATGTTAATCCTGGTTTTAGTGAGCTATGCAAAGTATCATATTACTTGTGATTTTTAAAAATTGATGTTGATCACCAATATCTTCCTGTGTTTATGTAATATTTTTATTTCTTATATACTTACTGTCAAAGTGCATGTGTAGGCTTGGAACTAAAACGATGTGCTTTCATTAATGGTGCCTGATGTATACACATCATTAAAGCTGTTTCTGCAGCGTAGCATTTTCAAAAGTAAGATATGTTTTCGAATTTAAAATTTTATGAATGTAATCAATTAGAAAGAGCAAGCATTTAGAAAAGTTATTATCTTTCTTCAATTACAGTTTCGAATTACAGTAGGTTATCAGTATTTTGTAACCGCTCATTTTCATGTAAGATTTATAAACAAACCAATGTAGCTAGTCCATTTATTCATGCCTGAACTTGTAAATTTATGTCAGACCTACCTAATTTTGAACACACATTCTCTTTCACCGCGCTAATGATGTAGAACGTGCGCATGCAAACACGTTATTTATTCCCTTTACAAAGTCTGATATTAAGGAAAGTGCTTAAAAGATTAGACCGCGCCAGGACAAAGGACGAACCATTACAAGCAAATGGTCGATAAAAGAGCGCGTTAAAGTTTTTGCCGTAGCCACGGGCGGCGACAATGTCGTGCCGTTTTTACAGCACCCTACTTTTTGTTTCAGAATTGCCAGTTTTTATTAGTACTAGTTGAACCCATAATATATCCTATCATGGCTTTCCTTGGAATTGGAGTGCACAACAATAGTGACGTCGTCTTTTAAAAACGGTAACCGATAACTTTAATTCCGATGCTTACACAAAATAAGGGTAATTCTAAACTTATATTTAATTACTTAATACAGGTTTTTATAATAAAATATTAATAAATAAATACATATCCACTGACATTCACACAGCGCTATCTAGCCCCAAGTTAAACGTGAAGCATGTATTATGGGTACTAAACAACGGATAAACATACTTATATACATTTTCATTTATATATCTTTACACACAGACATGTTCATGCACACAAATGTTTGTATGCTGCCCTGGGATCGAACCCGGAACCCTTGGTGTAGCAGCCGACGACTCATCCACTACACCAAATGGGTCGTCACACATAAACATATATTTCACTTTACTTTATATACCTAACCTGTTGATGCGTTGCCTCAACTGACTATAACTATTGGCTTTATATATGTAGGATTTCTTTTCAAGGTGAAAATAGTGTTGTCCCAATGTTTTAAAACTTACCACGGAATCAATTGAAAGAGTTCTGACTCAGTAAGATAAGAGTTTAATTAGAAGTAGCTCTTCTCTACACTAGAATTCAACTTAGGCCGGTTTCAAATAAGAAATCATTTTATTCGTACTTCAATTTTAACTTATAATATTTATTTGGTATATTGTGGAATGTAACGAGTTAAAGTTAAAATTGTTTGAAGTTAAAAGTGATAAATTAGAAACACAACATAAACTTATTTTCAGTGAAAAAAGCCTATCACGTCGTGCCTTACAACCTACCTTACCCCTGGTCTCAAATGGGATTCCAGTGCAATTGTTAACTTGTCATGTTAAGATCATAAGTACAAAACCATAAATTAATTAACTGTGAGATGTTAATGACTAATACTCGTAGAAAGTACCCTTCAAACTATTTCAACATTGGTAGAACTTAAACATAATTTCATAATTTCAAGACGAACTAAGTAAGTTGTCTTGAGTCAGAGCAGAGTCCAATCAGAAATCTGCAAATAAACGGTGATAACTTAAATGTAATTGGACCCTAGCCCTTTATAACTCAGTATTTAATAAACCGTTGTTTGTTTAAACTTCACAGCCCCATTAACTACTTTACGTAATGAAAATTTCACCCTTAGAACTGAACTCGTTAATTTTAGTTCTTAGAAACGTTTTACGACGTATTTAGTCGCCGTACAGTGATATTTCTAAGACATAGCTTAGGCGCCGGGACATTTTGTATGCTGTAAATATTTTATGTTACGTTTTCCAGAATTTAAGTGCACAAGTCTGGGACCTAAATACGTTATTTCTTTGAAAAACAAACCGTAAGCACCGCGATAATGAGTCGAAAAGCTTGCGTTAGCTGAGTGTGAATATTTAAAGAACAGTTGCTAAGTGCTAGTGATATAATGTTCATAAGGTATTTTATATGAAAATGCTGTGCTATTTTATGTTAATACATACAGGTTTATAAAAAATACAAGTTTTAGGATATTGCAGTTTGTATTAGTGCAGGCTCATTATTTATTATGATTCATCATCAACATCTTAGCTCACCGAGGTGCACAAGCCTCCTCGTAAAAGAGTATAGTCCTAAGCCGTCCACGCTACGAGTAGTTCAGTGCCGATCGGTCAACTTCACGTGCAATCTTAGAATCTCTTCGTAGGCCTGCACAGGTTTCCACACGTTGTTTTACATCACCGAGAGTTGGATAAACGTACAAATAATTTCCAATATTCGAAATGACATTGGTACGTGGCGGGATTTGAACTTGCACCCTGGAGGGTGCACTAATGAGCCACCGACGATCTGGCTATTTTTTATTTGTTAGTAATTAGGTTAGTTGTTAAACATACGAGTTACATAATTGCAAGGTTGGTATAACTTACTCATATTTCGTATTTGTTCGTATTTAAAATAAAATGCATATCAGCGATTCGGCTGCAAGTAAAATCTATGGCTGCAAGCCAACTCATTCGGCAATACATATAAAAAATGCCAAAAATTGTATAAAGTCAAGTATAAACACTTGCAACTGTGATTCAATAATTGTCCAATACCGGTGACAAGCCGCGATTTGACCCCTTACATGTTTTTGACAGCATTCCATCTTCACAATTCATTATGATGGCGCCCTTCGTTTCTTCGATAATTTGAATACCAAAGTACATAATAACTTACGTAAACAATTCATTGCGCTCTAACTGGGTTATCTGGTCGTTTGTCTGCTCCTGTTAGGCGTTCCGACAATGATGTCACTTGCAATATTCTATTGAGGCGTAATTAAACGTCTCAGCCGTTCACAGATCGCTCATTGATCAAATACAGAAGCATGCGTAGTATTTGTAAGCAGTTAAGTATATTTCAGAGGCTATACAATATGTAGGCAGTAATAGTATTTCTTTTAGGTGTTGAGTAATGTGCCTGGAGTATGCTTTTTTTTTAAAGAGTTTATACACAACTCAATTCCTCTTGAGGCTTTTAATTTTAATATGTTACTAATGTCTATATAACTGTATTAATTTAAATACACAGAGAAAGGGAGGAAAATCACTTTACGATGTTTGCCTGTTCGGTAAGACAATTGCAGGCTGACTAACCTGACTTTCCAAAAAGAAATACTATTCTGTGCTCTCCGAAGAGTGCACGTTATGCCGTGGGCCACGGTAACAATGATAGTACGAGTTAACGGCCACCAATCTGCAATGGGTTCGCGTGGTGGCTGCTCCAGTCTTCCCAAGGCTATGCCGTGTGATACAACCTGTTGCTTGTAATGAGACGAAAACATAATCTGCCTAAGATAAATAAACCAATGACTTTATTGTAAAGTTTATTTTAATGTTTTGCTTTCTTATAGGCATTCCCCATATGTAGGTCTCATGAAGTATAAGCTGCGCATGTAGCTTTAATCGTACGTATGCAAAATTTTCGTAGAGTCGTTAATATTTTACATATTTTAAAACCATATACGTACTTTATTTATTTAACTAGAATAACGGCGCTTAAGTAATTTTATAATAACACGTAGTAATAAATACCGTAAGATCTGACTTATTTTAACATTTATCTTGTTTCCATTTTTTTTATTTTAAATACAATACATGTTGTACAATACATAAAATATGTAATAAATATTACGGCGGCATTTTGATTTCTTGTTCTTGAAATTAAAAAATAAACGATACCTATCTAACGATAAATACCATGCTATTTCTCAAACCGCACCTTTAAGGAGACCTTACAAATTCAATGCTTACTAATTAAAATGCATTTTCTCAGTTACCTACTGAGAAATAACAATATCGATAGACGAGGAGTTTCTGAAGTAATTTTTAAAACTACTTATTTATCGAAAGGCGCAAAAAGCATACATGAAACGTAACCTGCACCTGTATACATGTATTTGTGTTCATTACAATTTCCTACTTCCATTTCTGCCTGTTAAAGAAATAGCAATCATCGCATTACCAACGCCAAGAAAAGGTGAAACATATTCCACCCCTAAGATTAACTACTAAAAAAGCAATCGTTCGCACATTTCAAGTCACATCTAAACAAATTACGAGTGGAGGCGTCGGTAAATATTGGCAGCTAACAATTCTCTTTCCGTCAAAATATGCGGCTACGAACACAATTTCTGATTGATTTCCGCAGTAGGTATACGCTCCAGCCAGGTGTTGGGAAAACGAACGTTTGGCTTTGGGAAATGCGTTTCTTTCCCTCATATTATGCACAGGTTAAATAAAAGTATAATGTGCTCAAACTCCTAGGTAAGGCTTCTAATCCTTTCAAAATCAATATTTAGAAGAAAAAAGGGGAAAAAGAAGAAAGGGCTTTCTAAATTAATGGTATGGACATGATAATGAAAAATTGGAAGTATTTCTAGTTGAATGTTACATTAATAGATGGTCCTATAGGTATATGTCATTAGTCATCATTATAACAGCCACAAGAGGTACACAGCTGAACTTGGTGAATTCGGCCTCAGTAACTCTCATCGGTCCGAAGATGTCTGCAGCTAGCTACTACCCATAGGATTTTAATTATAGAAAATATTTATTTAACTATCGAAGTCTTCTTTGATTATGAATCTTCTCATATATTTTGATATTGATTCGACCATGTACAATGATATAAAAAAGTATGGATTCGTGACATGCTCACAAAACACTGTAAAAAAAAAGTGTTCCGAATGCAGCGACAGCACACATACACTTATTTCGAATGAGCGTACCTAAACAAAAGCCTAAACAAAACAAAAGCCTACAAACTGTATTCTCTTTGTCGGTTCGTTTTTGAGGCACGGATGACGTATCTACCTTTTAATATACAGAATATCATTGTCCGTGTAGCATAAACCCTAACAAACTCGTAGCTCACTCCTTCATACCCTGTAAACTTGAAACTATTTCAGAAATTACTCATAGATAAATGAAAAACGTATATAGTTAAGTTTGCTGTATTTAGTTTCAGAATACTCGGAATCATTGACAAGGAAAAGACCATGTGGAAATATAGGGCCTTTTGATTGAATTCACATTTACACTTACTTTTATTAAAAACTGTATAACCTGAAAGAATATCATCGAATGACGTAAATACAAGTGCGTGTTTGCTATCGCTGGCATAGAAGCAACTATGAAACTAAGGGTTAGTAACATTGTCGTCTACTATAAAGCAGGGTTCCGCAACGTTTAATGGCATTTTATGGGCCATCGCAGCGCTCGTTTTACGCGCTCGGCTTGTCGACGCATTTTATAGCTTTCAAATAATCACTCTACTAAGACATTGCCGTATCGGGTTATGCTAGTTATGCTACAATCGCTTTCAATTCCAATAGTTAACCCAATAACGAAGTTATAAAGCTATTTTATGGCAGTATAGTTTTGTTTTCATTGCATTTACAATGTTCTGGGAGCTGTCTTCAAGAATATTAGTTTCTTTATACGTAATCTACGATAAAACTATCAAAGTATTGTTTTGTAAGTTTTTAAGGACATAAACAATCTTTATGTGAAATTTCTCTAACGATAGTTGTGCATTTCTTCGTTCTCAATACTGGTTGATTTCATAACGAGCATTGTAAATCTTTTAAACATAATTTTAGAAGGATTGTCTGTTTTGAACATTTTAGCTTCTTAATGCCACAAAGTAGCTTTTTATCTTCAAACGAGTAAGTATT